>JAPXFY010007660.1:0-10348 GCA_030674185.1 Monoplex corrugatus | reverse complement strand
TTGTTGTTGTTGTTGTTGTTGTTACATTAGTAATAATATCATTGTTATTGTTATTTATTTTTCATTATCATTATTATTATTATTATCATCATCATCTACATTACGATCAACTCCCGAGACCCCAAGCATCAAATAGACTCAAAACTCTGCACTGTCCATGAATAAAAAGCCCATGGCTCGCAAAGAATGTTCCAAGGGAGAAAACTTCCAACAGCTAATTTCATCTAATCAGATTTGCTTCCCTTGGATAACTTTCTGTCAGTACCACACAGAATGAACAGTTCGTATCCATTGTTTCTTCGAGAGAGTACTGTGTACCTGGGTTGTGGAGGAATAAACATTGACAGACCGGTGTGAGAGAGTTGCTAGGAAATTTCAGTCTTCTCTCTTTGTCCTGCTTTCTTTGCTTGTTGTCTCTTTACTGTATCGAGTGGGTAAGCGTCGGATTCCAATCAGAAAGTCCTCTTCAATCCGCCATGACACCACTGCCTGACTGGTAAAGGGTTTTATTCTTATTGTCGTGTAAAGCCCAGCCGACTGCATAGAACCACATGAGGCCTATAATCGCTTCACTACACACACGGTACTTCAACAGGAAAAAAATAAGGAAAAGAAAATTAAGTACGCATATCAATGCGTTCGAGCACGTAATCTAAGGAGATGCCCCTGACATTGACCACTCTGTCAAATTTATCCTACAGGAGATTTAAGAAACATACCTGAATACAACTTTGAACATAACTAAGAACACTACAACATATACAAAAACGTGCCTAAATTACCTAAAATTGCTTCCGCATATCTTATTTCTCTAGAGCCAAAAAATGCACTTAATATTTACACAATTATCAGTCCTAAGAGACAGTATGTAAGACTTTACTGAACACATACAGGTAAATGGACCAGCAAGGCAGAAATGTTAGGAAGAAATGACAGAAAGCAAAGGAGCAAGGCAGAGGCAAAGAGAGTGACAGAAAAAAAGGAAATTTCAAACACAGAATTTCCAGAAGGTGGGGATACTATTTAAGAGCCCCGTAGTTGGTAAAGGGTGGAGCCTTTTCCAAGTATTTTCCAGATCAACATGTGGGAAAATCTGCCAATGTCTAAAACCCCCTTTTGTGTATACACGTTTAGAGTATCAAACTATGCACGCTAGAGATCCAGTAAGCAATGTCAGTAGCTGAATCACGGAAACATGAAAAACTCCAAGCGAGCAGACTCAGCAACAATGTAGTGGAATTCGGTCACCTTGCCTAACAGCTTGAGTCCTCTGTACTCATCTAAAAAGTCTCATCATGAATAATGCGTAGTGGGTCCAACTGAGTTTAGAACACAGCGCTATTCCAGAACCATGCAGATTAAACCAAGAACCTTCCCATAGGAAGTTTGACTTTTACCAAGCTGACCTCTGCGCCCATCAATCCTCGACATTTGAGCTATATCTAGATGAAAAAAGCCGATGATTTAACCATCCAAGAAGAACAAAGAATCTTTGCTTTTACACATTCGCAGAAAAAGCGAGGCACTCTTTTTTTGTTTGATACTTATTTTCTCATCCGTTTCTTTTTAGTTTGATACTTTGTTTCTGTTTCCATTATTTTCTGGGTTGTTACTTTGTTTCTTTATTTTCTTAGTTTGATGTTTTGTTTATTACCTAATGTCTTTCTAGTTTGATGCTTTCATTTTTATCTGTTTGCCTTTCAAGTTTGAAACATTGTTTTGTATCTGGTTGTCTTTCTAATTTGATATTTTGTTTTTCTTTTCAGGTCTTTGTCTTTCAGGTTTGATACTTTTTAAAATTCTTTTGTCTATATAATTTCATACTTTGATTTTTATCCGCTTGTCTTATTTATTTTGATTTTTTCATTTGTTTCTAGTTTGATACCTTGTTTCTAAATAAGTTTCTTTTTCTTTGTGGTTTGATATTTTGTTTTTTTTTATCCTTTGTTTTTCTAGTTTGATACTTGTTTTTTGTATTCAGTTGTTTGTCTCCTTGTTTGATATTATGTTTTATGTCTGTTTGTTTGTCTTTTTAGTTTGATACTTTTTTTTTCAGTGTTTGTCTTTTAGTTTTGATATTTTGATTTTATTTGTTTGTGTGTCTTCCTAGTTTGAGTGTTTTTTTTTTCTTTTGTCCATTTTTTTGTTTAATCAGTTTTCTGTTTTTTCCTTTTGATTTTCCAAACATCAAATTAGAAAGACAGACAAAAACCCCGTGAAACTAAAAGACAAACGGATGAAACAAAACAGTGTAAACATTAGAAAAATGAATAGTGGTGGTGAGGGTGGTAGTGGTGGTGGGGGTGGTAGTAGTGGTGGTGGTGGTTGTGGTGGGGGGTGGTAGTAGTGGTGATGGTGGTTTGGTGGTGGTGGAAGTGGTGGTGAGGTTTGTTTTTCTTTGGTTGCATTTCATAATTAAGGAACTTGCCAGATGATTGCTGGCACATTCGGACGGAGCGCATATGAAATTGTTCGTGTGTGATGATTCTTTTCTGAACAAATCTGAAATTCCAAACTCCATCTACAAATCTACGCCTCCACCCCCATCTTACTTTCCTCCATCACTACAACGACCACTTCCTAATCATCACCACCTAGATCACCATCACCTTCACCACTACCACCACCACCACCACCACCACTACCACCGTCGGTGATGGACGTGTGCTGAAGATTTTAATTCAGTGAAAGGTTGTAAAGGTCTGTTACGTTCATTACTACCGTAACCACCGCCATCACCACTACTTATATTACCATCACCACCGCTACACGACCTGCCCACCACCGTAACCTCTACTACCACCACCAGCGCTCACCACCCCCATCACCTGCATCCCCAGCCACTATACAACTACCCACAACCACCACCACCACCACTCCCAACCACCATACAACTACCCACAACCACCAACATCGCAGTCTCAGCCACCATCGTCATCAGCAATACCATCTGCATCAACTACCGCCACTACCACTACAACCATAGTCAACCATGAACACATTTAACCACGAGCGTCATCACACCACCACAACCACCAACAGCAACAATCTTCACCTGCACCACTGCTCTCTATAATTTTCCATTGCTTTTATTCTTTCTCCCCATTTATAGCCGTGTGCGTGTGCGTGTGCGTGTGCGTGTGTGTGTGTGTGTGTGTGTGTGTGCGTGTGTGCGTGCGTGCGTGCGTGCGTGCGTGTGGTGTGTGCGTGCGGTGCGTGTGTGTGCGTGCGTGTGTGTCTGTTTTAGCGCTTAGATTTGATTTTATCAAGATTTTGCGCTATATAAAATATTGTTATTGTATTGTATTGTATTGTATTGTATTGTATTGTATTGTATTGTATTGTACTAATACCACCACCTCCATCACTACCACAACTAACACCAAGGTCAATCAGAACCTAAAACATTCACACCTCACTCTGATCACAACCACCACAATGTCCCACACGCCTCCCACCCCCTCAAAATTGTATACGTGTTTGTTTCCCCCCCCCCCCCGCAAAAAAAATTCTTTCTTTTGCTGTGGGATATTTAACGTGTGCTGAGAGCATACTTGCAAACAGGACGTCTTGTTTATCGTCTCGTCTAAACCACTAGCACCCGTACCGTCACTAGTGGAGGGGGCTGGGGAGAGAAAAATCTCTTTTTGACCAGGAATGGTACCCGGTTAGTGCAACGGACTACAGACTGGGAGGTTGTGTGTTCGAATCCCCCCATCAGTCCCTTCAAAAATCGTTGTGGGATTTTTCAGCTCCAACCACCTCCTACCTAGAGTTGGGCGTGCTACGGGCTCATTGGGAAGACCGGGACCACACAGTCGAGTCTCAACTTCACGGATGCGTCATTGAGCGTGTTGCTCAAATCTTCTGACCAGCACCGCAGAATTCTGCATCTATCGGGCCTGGTTGACGCCAGGATTATTATGATAGCAAGCGTAGAGTACAGCCGTGTCACACAGTCTCAGTCCTGGATGGAACTCCATAGCATCATGATTATCATCCTCATCCACATCATCATCATCGCATTGTAAAAACTGTTTCAGTTTCTGTGGCCATTAAGGTGGCGTAGAAAATCAAGGTGGGGGGAGAAGGAATGGTACTCAGGGACCTCTGGCATCCTAGATTGGAAAGCCTACCTCCATCCTGGTGGTGGAATAAACATCCCTGACTCAGCAGACTGCCGCTGGTGGATGGTGGAGGGCTTTCAGATATGGAGGTTAGCTGCCAATTCAGCCTGGTCTGTCTTGGACAAACAAGCTGTCCCATACCGGCTGGCGGTCGGTTTTATCACGAGGGGGGTGGGGGGGTTGGCTCTTGGGCAAGGCTACGCCTAGAAAATGATCTTATGGTCTTTTTGTCCTATGACTGTGGCATCATGTGAATCAAGGTTGCCTGAGGCCCTAACCCTTGCGCTTGCAGAGCAAGTCTGTTGGCTATGAGCTACCCTTGCAATCCCAGGGCAAGTCTTTTGGCAATGAGCTACCCTTGCGCACACAGGGCAAGTCATGGCTATGAGTTACACTTATGCTCACAGGGCAAGTCTTATGGTCATGAGCTACCCTTGCGCACATAGGGCAAAGTCTTCTGGCTATGAGCTAACCTTGCGCTCACAGGGAAAGTCTGGCTATGAGCTACCCTTGCACTCACAGGGCAAGTCTTATGGCTATGAGTTACACTTATGCTCACAGGGCAAGTCTTATGGTCATGAGCTACCCTTGCGCACATAGGGCAAGTCTTCAGGCTATGAGCTACCCTTGCGCACACATAGAAAGTCTTATGGCCATGAGCTGCCCTTGGATCACAGGGCAAGTCTTTTGCCATGAGGTAAGGGCAGCATAAACCCCTACAGAAAAAGTAGAAGGCTGAGGCTAGACGTAACAGGCATGTAAGAGCCTTTTAATAAAGTATGAGACCATGCAATATCACTCAAAGGTCCACATGATCTCTCTTTTAGTCTGGAGGCTGGGCTGGACCTGGTTGGTGAGTGTTGTGTGGCTACGTTCCGAGGTTTGTCATCTCCCCACCTTGCCGTTTGGTTTGAAAACAAAAAGGTAAGTGATGACTGAATCCGAATGGGTCATGCAACGCGTGGACATCTCGTGTGTGTGTGTGTGTGTGTGTGTGTGTGTGTGTGTGTGTGTGTGTGTGTGTGTGTGTGTGTGTGTGTGTGTGTGTGTGTAAGTGTGTGTATGCGTGTGTGTGTTTGCGTGTGTGCGTGTGTGTGCGTGTGTGTGTGTGTGCGTGTGTGTGTTTGTGTGTGTATACGTACGTCTGTGTACATGTGTGTGTGTGCGCACATGTGTGTGTATGTGTGTGTGTGTGCGTTTGGTTGTTTGTGTAAAGGTGTGTATATTGCTGGCTTGTATTTTTGTTTTGTTGTTGTTGTTTTTTTTGGGGGGGGGTTAGAGTAGGGTTAAAAACAAAAGAGAGGGGAGGGAAGAAAGAAAGACAGAGAAAAGAGAAAGTTGGAGAAATCAATCAAGTTTTAAAATACTGAGCAAAGAAACTAGTAATGAATCGGACTAGAGATAGATAGATAGACAGATAGATAGATAGATACATAGATAGATAGATAGATAGATAGATAGATTGATTGATTGATTGATTGATTGATGATTGATTGATGATTGATTGATTGATTGATTGATTGATTGATGTGTGTGTTAGTGTTAGTGTTAGTGTTAGTGTTAGTGTTAGTGTTAGTGTGTGTGTGTGTGTGTGTGTGTGTGTGTGTGTGTGTGTGTGTGTGTGTGTGTGTATGTGTGTGTGTGTGTGTAGATACATAGGTAGACAAACAGACAGGTGGACAGACAGGCAGATAGAAATATAGATAGAGATAGACAGAGAGATACAGAGAGATAGATAGATAAGATAGATAAACATAAAGATCCTAAAATTTTCATGGCATAAGCCATGAGCCTGCGCACAAATCAAAGGCTCTGGAAAGGCTGTTTGCAATGTTCTATCAAAGAATTCACCTATCTTAGCAGTATTGCCTCAGACATGAGGGAGAAGTAGGCCGGAGTGTAGGATGTTCGTTGCTGCCATGGGCAAAATGGGCAGTAAGTCAGTACATGTAAGTAATGTTTTATGACGCCCACCAAAATACGAAAAATACGACGCCAGAAAACTCCCAAACGTAGCCCAAAATGTCATTTCGACAGAAACAAAGTCTATGTATTATTATTATTATTATTATTATTATTATTATTATTATTATTATTATTATTATTATTATTATTATTATGATCATTTATTATTATTGTCGTTGTTGTTGTTGTTATTGCTGTTGTTGTTATTATCATTGTTGTTGTTGTTGTTGTTGTTACATTAGTAATAATATCATTGTTATTGTTATTTATTTTTCATTATCATTATTATTATTATTATCATCATCATCTACATTACGATCAACTCCCGAGACCCCAAGCATCAAATAGACTCAAAACTCTGCACTGTCCATGAATAAAAAGCCCATGGCTCGCAAAGAATGTTCCAAGGGAGAAAACTTCCAACAGCTAATTTCATCTAATCAGATTTGCTTCCCTTGGATAACTTTCTGTCAGTACCACACAGAATGAACAGTTCGTATCCATTGTTTCTTCGAGAGAGTACTGTGTACCTGGGTTGTGGAGGAATAAACATTGACAGACCGGTGTGAGAGAGTTGCTAGGAAATTTCAGTCTTCTCTCTTTGTCCTGCTTTCTTTGCTTGTTGTCTCTTTACTGTATCGAGTGGGTAAGCGTCGGATTCCAATCAGAAAGTCCTCTTCAATCCGCCATGACACCACTGCCTGACTGGTAAAGGGTTTTATTCTTATTGTCGTGTAAAGCCCAGCCGACTGCATAGAACCACATGAGGCCTATAATCGCTTCACTACACACACGGTACTTCAACAGGAAAAAAATAAGGAAAAGAAAATTAAGTACGCATATCAATGCGTTCGAGCACGTAATCTAAGGAGATGCCCCTGACATTGACCACTCTGTCAAATTTATCCTACAGGAGATTTAAGAAACATACCTGAATACAACTTTGAACATAACTAAGAACACTACAACATATACAAAAACGTGCCTAAATTACCTAAAATTGCTTCCGCATATCTTATTTCTCTAGAGCCAAAAAATGCACTTAATATTTACACAATTATCAGTCCTAAGAGACAGTATGTAAGACTTTACTGAACACATACAGGTAAATGGACCAGCAAGGCAGAAATGTTAGGAAGAAATGACAGAAAGCAAAGGAGCAAGGCAGAGGCAAAGAGAGTGACAGAAAAAAAGGAAATTTCAAACACAGAATTTCCAGAAGGTGGGGATACTATTTAAGAGCCCCGTAGTTGGTAAAGGGTGGAGCCTTTTCCAAGTATTTTCCAGATCAACATGTGGGAAAATCTGCCAATGTCTAAAACCCCCTTTTGTGTATACACGTTTAGAGTATCAAACTATGCACGCTAGAGATCCAGTAAGCAATGTCAGTAGCTGAATCACGGAAACATGAAAAACTCCAAGCGAGCAGACTCAGCAACAATGTAGTGGAATTCGGTCACCTTGCCTAACAGCTTGAGTCCTCTGTACTCATCTAAAAAGTCTCATCATGAATAATGCGTAGTGGGTCCAACTGAGTTTAGAACACAGCGCTATTCCAGAACCATGCAGATTAAACCAAGAACCTTCCCATAGGAAGTTTGACTTTTACCAAGCTGACCTCTGCGCCCATCAATCCTCGACATTTGAGCTATATCTAGATGAAAAAAGCCGATGATTTAACCATCCAAGAAGAACAAAGAATCTTTGCTTTTACACATTCGCAGAAAAAGCGAGGCACTCTTTTTTTTTTTATTAACGGGAAACAACTCTTGCCCTCTGGAACACAAGGTAATACCTGACTTATCTCCCTGACATCACACAAAACCATTGCGATTTGATAAAAGAAAAGGATGAGGTATTGCTTGTATGTGTGTGTGTCTGTGTGTATGTGTAATGATGTGTGTCTGTGTGTCTGTGTCTGAGTGTCTGTGTCTGTATCTGTGTGTCTGTGTGTCTGTGCTTGTGTCTGTGTGTCTGTGTGTCTGTGCTTGTGTGTGTTTTGGTAAGGAAGTGATGTAGAAGAACGAAATGATCATCTTATATGAACCATAAACAGCTCTTCACCAATTGTATATCACATATTGGATGTTTTATTGGTCTTTCCAAAACCTGGTTATTGTTTTTTCTTTATGTTTTATGCATGCCTGACAAGGCCTATGTGGCTAAAAATTGGCACCTTTCTTTCCTGATCAGTTAGATATGTGTTCTTATTCTCTTTTTATGTGTCCCTGATTTCTACAGGAATATAACAATTTCATACGTTTTCGTTTCACTTTCCCTTTTCTGTGGACAGTGTCTCTGTTTTCGGACTATTTCATCACGCATTAACACCACAAATGTAATGAGACGGAAGGGGAAATAATAAGAGGAAAAATGATAATAATATTATTAGTAATTATTATTATTATCATTATTATTATTGTTATATTATTATTATATTATTATTATTACTATTATCATTAGCAGTATTACCAGTATTATAATTATATTATTATCATTAATTTATTTATTTATGTATAATAATAATAATAATATAACAATGATAATAATAATAATCAGTCCTTGTCATTGAAAACTCGTTGCACTTTCAAAACAAAACCAAAAACAAAAAATAAAGAATAAAAAAATAATAATAATAATAAAAACATCGGGAAAGTAGGAACAATGATAACATTGTCAAGACGCCAAATCCAGATACAAGAATCAAACCAAGGCACGCACTCTCATCAGTTACCAAACCAATAACCCAACAACGACCAACACCCCAGGGCACAAAACACACGCAAACTGTGAGGGAGAGGACAGGAAGGGAGTAGGACCCAAACTGGGAGGGAGAGGACATGAGGGAAGGGGACCCAAACTGGGAGGGAGAGGACATGAGGGAAGGGGACCCAAACTGGGAGGGAGAGGACATGAGGGAAGTGGGACCTAAACTGGGAGGGATAAGACATGAGGGGAGTGGGACCCAAACTGGGAGGGAAAGGACAGGAGGGGAGTGGGACCCAAACTGGGAGGGAGAGGACAGGAGGGGAGCAGGACCCAAACGGGGAGGGAGAAGACAGGAGGGAAGGGGACCCAAACTGGGAGGGAGAGGACAGGAGGGGAGTGGGACCCAAACTGGGAGGGAGAGGACAGGAGGGGAGTGGGACCCAAACTGGGAGGGAGAGGACAGGAGGGAAGGGGACCCAAACTGGGAGGGAGAGGACAGGAAGGGAGTGGGACCCAAACTGGGAAGGAGAGGACAGAAGGGAATGGGACCCAAACTGGGAGGGAGAGGACAGGAGGGAAGAGGACCCAAACTGGGAGGGAGAGGACAGGAAGGGAGTGGGACCCAAACTGGGAAGGAGAGGACAGGAAGGGAATGGGACCCAAACTGGGAGGGAGAGGACAGGAGGGAATGGGACCCAAACTGGGAAGGAGAGGACAGAAGGGAATGGGACCCAAACTGGGAGGGAGAGGACAGGAGGGAAAGGGACCCAAACTGGGAAGGAGAGGACAGAAGGGAATGGGACCCAAACTGGGAGGGAGAGGACAGGAGGGAAGGGGACCCAAACTGGGAGGGAGAGGACATGAGGAGAGTGGGACAAAAGGATGGGCACGTAGAGGGAAATGGGAGGTCTGTCATATCAATACACAAACTTGTAAACATAGACATATACGTCATACATCATTACAGCATAAGCATAGTTCGTCAAAAAAAATCATGGTTTAAAATTAGAAATAACCGGCAGTGATACTACCTGATGAATATCATATCATATACACACAAACTAAAGACAGCAAAACAGACCAGGACTTAAAGTTCCCCCAATTAATAATATAATATAATATTGTCTATCTTTTACTAACACATAATATCCTGATCAAGATGTCAGTCAAAGTGTCTCATGCAAGTGTTTGCATCAACTTATTTTGGTCGATTTCAGTTTTCTCTCTAATACATTTTTGTGATCCACACAATATTTCTTTAAAAAAACATTTATTTCCATAAAAGCGCATATGCGTATCTTTTGGAGCGTCATCAGTTCACCGACATATTCGTCAACAGGAAATAAATTGGTTGGACAATCTGACCAGAATCTTAGCCCACCAGCTGGCTCAACAAGCGTAAAACAAAATGCTATATTTTTTTCAGCGAGAGGCAGACCAAGGAAAACCAACAACGAGGATGCGAAGAAGACTTTGACATCACACGGCATTTCTCCCCTCCATACCTTCCGGCTCGTTTTTGCAGTTAGCTCTGTCTCCCTGTGTTA
>JAPXFY010007659.1:0-10350 GCA_030674185.1 Monoplex corrugatus | reverse complement strand
ATTGATAATTGGGTACACGCATAAGTACATTTTTGGCTCTGGGAATAGAAATCGGAAGCTTTTTTTTAGGTTTTAACCCCGTTTTATGCACGTTTAAGTCCCCTTAGTTGTGTTCAAATCTGATTCAGGTTTCGTTTTTTTTTTAAAAATTAAGTCCCCGGTGTGATAAACTGGACGGAGTGGTCAACGCAGGGGTTTCCCCTTGATTATGTCGGAATGAATGTGTATTAATTTTTCTTTTCCTTTTTTTCCCCCTCTGAAGTATTATGTATGTTTTGAAACCGTTTTTTGCCCGATATGGCTTACGCAGTCTTTTTGGGGTTTTTTTAAACAAAAAAACAAAACAAAACAAACAAAACCACACACACCACAACCCACACACACCACACACACACACACACCCACACAAACACACACACACCCACCACAAAATTTAATGTGGATCGGAAAAAGGGAGGTCATTCCCGTGGTTGACGTCAGTGATGTCCATCATTATCTCTTTAAAGCAGGCGGGGGGGAAAAACGAATGTGTCGTGAGGGAAAGGTTTCCGGGTGGGGGTGGGGTGGTGGTGGTGGTGATGGGGTGGTGGGGTGTGGCGGGTGGTGGTGGGGTGGTGGTGGTGGTATTGTGCAGTCGATTAGAGGCCCAGGGGGTCCCAAGAAAACCCTTTTTGACATGGGGCTTTGTACAGGGAGATCGTCTCCTGGTGAGACCACACGAGGCTTCTACAAAAAAACCCGACAAATTGGCGTCACCGTTGTTCAGGGTAAAAAAAAAGGGACAGTTCGTTTTAGAACTTGCGCCCTGTTTTTTAGCAAGACTGAACGAAAAAAAAAATTGGTGGAAGGACAAAGGACATTTTGTAACAGCAACGTTATTTTACTGTTGTGTGCAGTGTGGCTGTAACCTTTTACCATCAAATGATTTTACCATTGTGTGTCGTGTGCCCTGAAACATTTTAAACAAAAACAACAAAATCATGTTACCATTTTGGGGTGGCAGTAATCCCGTACACAACGTAACAAGGTGTTACCACGTGAGTTGCGTGGCCTATAAATTTATATCAAACAGAAACATGTGTTATCTTTTAAGGCCTGCCATGTTACACAAACAGTAACAATTACCAATGTTTTTTCATTGGTTGTAAACAAACGTTAAACAAACGTAAAAAGGTGTTGCTATTGTTGTTTTGACCTTTAACACTATTACCAAAAACAGAACATGGTTTTACTATTGTGTTGTCAGAATACGTTACCCAAAACAAACAGCAAAAGATGTTACCTTTGTGTGTTGTGTGTCCTTTTAACACTGTTGCACAAACATAACAAGGATCAACTTATGCTTCTTGTAACACTGTTACACAAAAAAAAAAACTTGATGTTACTTTGGGTTTTTGGTTTTTAAAAGCCTTTTAACGCTGTTACACAAAAACTTAATTTATCATGTCGTGCGGGGCGCCAGTCCCCATAAAACACACAATCACAAGTGGTTAGCCTGACGATCCACAGATAAGAGTTGAAGTCTCAGGTTCAATTTCCCCCCAAAACATTAAAAAATTCGCCGTTCACTGGCCACTTTGTGCGGGCGCCAGTATTGTGGGGAGTCAGCTAGGGTTTCAAGGGCCCTTGCCCCCCTTTTCCCTTTTTAAAGGGGACGTCGCCTTTTATAGGGGCCTTTGCACTGGATAAAGAAGGGCCCCTAATAATTGGTAAGAAGACTTTTTCCCTGATTTTCAAATGAAAAATTTTCATCTAAAAAAACCCAAAACTGCTAAATTTAAACACAAATATCCAACAAGGAAGGGGTTTTTGCTAAAACTGTGATAACCCCTGATTTTACCTTAAAAGAAATCGGGACGGGGAAGCATTGCTACGTTATAAAATCATGTTGACATTTAAACCAATCCTGACAGAGAAGCAGTGGTTTCTATCTTCAAAATAGTTGGCATTCTTTAAATTTGAAAAGAATGCATGCTCCTGCCCCACAACAATCATATTACTTTCATCAAAAATCCTGCAGAGAAGGCAGTGGTTTTTCTGCCCAAAATTTTATAGTTGCATTTACCAATCTGACGAAGAAACAGTGCAATTAAAATTTAATCATGTTTTAACATTTAACACGATCCTGATAGAGAAGGCAGTGCTTCTGTCTTTTAAACATGATAACATTTAACACAATCCTGAAGAGAAAGCAGTGCTTTTCATCAGTCCTGATTGGACTTTTAAACAATCTTGGGAGGAGTAGTACTACTGCATCAATCATGATGACATCCATCATTATCCGCAGGGGAAGGCAGGCTTTTGTTATAATTACGGTTGACATTTAACCAATATGACAAAGACAAGAAATTAGCAATCAGAAATTTTATATTTCACCCAATCTGAGAGAGGGGGCAGTTCTTTTTTATTCAGTCACGACTGACTTCATCCAGTCCCGATTTTACTCTGGCTCTCTCCCTCCCTCCTCTCCCCCTCTCTCCCTCCCCTTTTCTCTATTTCGCTCTCCCCTCCCCTTCTCTCCTCCCTCTCTCCGCCCTCCCTCCCTTACCCTCTATTTCTCTCGCTCTCTCCATCCCCCCTCCTTTTCCCCCTTTTCTCCTCGCCCTCACTCCCCTCTACCCTCTCTCTCTTTTTTCTCTTCACTTTCTTCCCTCCCCACCCCTCCCCTCACTTTTCTCCCTCCCCACCCTCTCTCTCTCTCTCCCACTTTCCTCTCTCCCTCCTTCTTCTCTCTCTCTGCTCTTTCCATCCCCCTCTTTCCCCCTCTCTCTCTTCGCTCTCTCCCTCACTCTCTTCTTTTCTCTTTCTCTTTTTCTCTCTCTCACTTTTTCTCCCTCCCCCCCCCCTCTCCTTTTCTCTCTTTCTCCTTTTTTCTCTCTCTCCGTCCTTCTCTCTCTCTCAATCTAGCTATCCCATTTTGGAAAGAGCCACTGTATTTCCAGAAGGAAGGTGTGAACGTCAATGAAAAAACCCTGTCGACAAAAGGGGAAGTTTTGGGGAAAAAGGCAAAAAAATGACATTACTGGTGTATGACAGTTTTGGAAAAATCCGTTGCTCCTGCCATGATTATTTCTTCATTGTCCGACAGATGCGAAACGTACAATAAAGGGACAAGATTTAAAATTTTAATGCCGTAAACCGGTTTCCATGTCGCAAAGCCCTACTCCATCTTCCCACCCCCACCCCCTACGTTTCCCTTGTGAATGGGGGTGAAAGCCAACACCGATAAAAAAAGTTTGCATTCGCTTGCGATCCTCTCTCTCTCTCTTTCTCTCTCTCTTTCTCTCTCTCTCTCTCTCTCCTCAACCGTTTTTTTCCCCTCTCTCTCTCTTTCTCTCTCTCTCTTTCTCTCTCTCTCTCTTTCTCTCTCTCTTTCTCTCTCTCTCTCTCACGGTCTCTCTCTCACCGTTTCTCTCTTCTTTTCTCTTCACCTTTTCTCTTTTGTCTTCTTTTCTCTTTTCCGCTTCTTTCTCTCTCTCTCACCCCCTCTCTCTCTCTCTCTCTCTCTCTCTTCCCCCCTTTTTCCCTTTTGTCTTCTCTTTCTTTCTGTCTCCTCTCTCACCTTTCTCTTTTTTGCTTTCTCTCTCTCTCTCTCTCTTCTCCTCTCTCTTTTCATAACAATATAATAAATTGATATTGATAAAGAAAGAAAGAAAGCAAAGAAAAGAGGAAAAAACAATTTTCCCTTGTGTCCTGAACTTCTCATGTCACAAATACAAGTTGTACGTTATCATTTTCCTTTTAATTTCCGTATCAGAATTACAAGCTAATTTTTCTTCAAAATTTGATTTTAAACGCCCGTCTTCTCGTTTCCATCTTTGTACCGCTTCCTTTGTTTTTAAAAGAGAGTCACGTAGAAAAGGGCAATATATGTGACAGCTAAGTGTGACGAGACGATAACAGACATATTGACGTAGATTTTCAATATATGTAGACAGTAAGTGTGACGTGACTGAAACAGACAAAAGTGAGTAGATTACAACAAAAGCTATTGGACCCTTAGACTGATAAAAACATATGTGACGTAGATTGACAATTGACAGCTATTGTCGTGTGATAAAGACATTGTGAAGTAATTACAATAGACCCCTATGGTGGGCGTTGACTCACAACAGAATATGTGAGTAGATTTACAAAAAGACAGCTATGCGTGCGTAAATGATAACAGGGGCATATGTGACGAGATTGACAATAGACCGCTATGTGTGGCGTTGACCCCAAACAGTATGTGGTAATGCAATAGAAGCTTGTGTGACGTAAATGATAACAGACATATGTGAGTAGATTGACAATAGACAGTATGTGTGACGTAAACTGATAACAGACATTGTGACTAGATTGACAACAGACGTATGTGTGACGTAAACTGATAAGACAATGGAGTAGATTGAAAGGAAGCTATGTGGACGTAGACGATAACAGAAATATGACGGAAGTTTTGCACCGCTTGTTTGTACGTCTGTTAACGTTCCTTTTTCTATTTTGTTGTTTTTTTGGTCTCAAAAAAGTAAAATAAGAGTTATGGGGGAAAATTTTTAATATAAACCCAGGTAAAAACTCTTGAGAGTCCGGAGTATTCCCATTAAAAATTTCTCAAACCCAACACAGTTTGCGCTCCCTTCAGCTAGCTAGACGAAACCCCAAAAAGCATAAAAAGTGGAAAGCTCAGAACTTCCAAAAAAAGTGTTTTGTCAATTCGTCCCTTTGTTAGCACAGGGATCGGTTTTTCCCTTAGAACGTGAAATACGTTTTTGACTACACTTGGGGCAAACAGAAAAAAACAACAACACGCTCACCAAACGTATTGGCCACGAGGTCAGATGGGGGGCCCGGTTGTGTTCTGTCCTGTGCTCTGCGCACTTGAGATGCCATTTTATGCCAAAGAAAATCCGGTGTGAATGAATATCTGGCTGAAATGGATACATGAGTTTTTTGATGGTAATGATTTGAATGGATCCTGAGCTGGGAATGGATCCCGAGCTTGTAAGAATACCCCCAGCTGTGAATGAATACTGAGTTGTGAAAAGTTTTCCCGAAATGTGAAAGAAAATTTGGGTTTTGAATGGTGCTGAGGCAGAAGGAACCTGAGTTGTGAATGGATACCCAAAACTTAAATGGGTACCCAAGCTATGAATTAATATTGAGTTGTGAAAAGTACCTGAATTCGTGAATACGAGTTGTGGAATGGGGTACCCCAGTTGTGAATAGACACCAAGCTGAAAAAGGATCCACGCTATACTTAAATCTGAGCTGTCATGGATACCTGGGGTTTTGAAAGGGTACCCGAGCTGTAAATGGAACCTAAGCTATAAATAAATTCGAGTGTAATGGATACCCGAGTTGTAAATGGTACCTGAGCTGTAAATGGATACCTAAGCTATAAATTAAAATCTGAGCTGTACATGGTTCCTGGTTGGGGTGGAAAATTCTGGGTAAAGAAGAAACCTGTTGTGAAAAGAAACCTGAGCTGGAAGGATACCTGGCTTTGAATGAATACCTGAGTTGTGAATGGTACCCCGGGCTGCGAATGGGTACCTGAGGCGAATGGGGTACCTAGTTTTTTGGTAGATACCAAGTGTAAATGGTACCCCTGGAATGAGTACAAAGTAGTGCAGATCTGAGCTGTAATTGGATATATGAATTGTGAATAGATACCTGGCTATAAATGACTACCCCCAGCTAAAAATGGAACCTGCATGTAAATGAATACCTCACTGTGTGAATCTGCAGTAAAGCAATATTTTTTTTGTGTAACCCCATAAAACCAATATAATAACTTGCTTTTAAACCCTCTCCTCTTTTATGCTTTGTACACCAAATCAAAAAGATAGCACTTCAGGACTTATGAAAAAAAAAGCTATACAATTTTACGTCCTATTTTAAAGGGAAATGCCTTCTTCCTTTCTTGGCAAAGAACTCCATTTAGCAAAAGCATGGGTGAATATTGTCTGCCAACCCAGCGCCGTGTCAACCTTCGAGTGGAAAAGGCAGAACCCTGACTTGAAGGGAGTTACAATGTCTTGACCTCCTTGGAGTCCCCCACTTTGTCAGAACATAAACCCAGCATCCAATTTTCACAATTGTTTGGGTTTTCGCTCTAAGTTGCGTTGGGCTTTCAGTCCATTCACGGGGGCGGGGTATGAGTGGGAAGAGGGGGTAGGGCTTTGCGACAGTTTTTATGGCGTTAGGCTTTCATCCTTTCAAAAGGGGAAACATAGGGGTATGGGGGGAATGATGGAGGTGGGGCTTTGCACAGGGAAACCCGGATTACGGCATTACAATATTTTTAACTCTTGTACCTTTATTGTCTTTTCGCAGTCTGTGGACAATGATAGAATAATCATGGCAGGAGCAACGGATTTCTCAACTGTCAACGCTATTAAAGTCATCTTTTTCCTAAAAAGTGTATGCAAGACAAAAAAAGCCGTTTTATCATTTCTACTCTGAAATAGAAAAATATTTATTTCCTTTGCTTTCTGTCTTTTTTTTTCCCATCAATTTACGCCCTTTCTGACCGTTCACCCGATTTTTCGTGAAGTCTTATTTTACTTTCTCTTTCGATTGATAAGTATGTACTGTTTTTGCGCATTTTTTGGCTCTAAGAATGAGATATGCGGGGCAATTTTAGGTAAAAAAGGGGCCCGTTGTTTTTATGTTTTAGTGACAGGGAGACAGCAAAAGACAGAAAGAGACGAAAGAGAGGTGGAGAAGAGAGAGAGAGAGAGAGAAAGGAAACAGACAGCAGGAAAAGAGAGAGTTAGAAAAGAGAGAGACGAGGAGGACAATATAATATATATAAAATATAATATATATATTTATAAATATTTTTTTACGAGACAGAGAGACGAGACAGAGAGGAAATTTTCCTAACCAACTGTGCCGCAAATAATCTCCATAACCCCTCACCCCCATCCCCGCTACCCCCAACCCCCCCCCCCTTCCCCCCGTCCCCCTATCATGGCCCTCGAGTAAAGGAGAGTACCACGTGCCCCGAGAAAAAATGACCACGACCAAACGATACTCAAAGCCATTTCGTCTCTCAGGAGCGTGATGGGAGCCCCCCCACAGCCATTTTATGAGCATGCATCCCTTTTGAAATGAACACCAAAAGCTTTTGGCAGGGGGCGCGGGATCAGCCCATAAGCGCACAGAGGCACTCAGCCTCTTGTATATGTCTTTGGACAATCACGTTTATGAAGCTGGGTTAAGCGCAAGCCCCTTTCCCTGGGAAAATGTTAGATGGGGCTTTCCCTTGGGTTTGCCTCTGTCCTTTATTTCCTGCTTGGGCTTGTTGCTTGTGTCAAGGTTGCCCGTAAGTGGGAGGTGTCCTTTTTTCTAAGTATTTTCGTGGCCAGACGGGTTTTTTCTTGCATTTGTTGGTAATTCTGTATTAATGAATTTTGTTGGAGATGTATTGTTTGGGTGTTTTCGGTGATTCTGTATTTTAAATTTTTGGGATGTTGTGGTGGTCTGTGTTATGTGGGGATGACAGATGTCGTCTATTGGGGACGCTGTGGTGAGTCAGATTCTTGGCGTGCCTCAAAGGTCTGTTTAATTTGTATGTTGTTTGTCTGTATTTTTTGTGGGGTGTCTAAAGAGTCTTATTATGTGGGGTATGAAGTGGTGAGTCTGATCAAAAGTAGGTGCTAGTGGTGGTCGTATTATGTGTGGGGGGGTCAATATTGATTTTCCCTTTGCGTGGGTGCATGGGAAATCTGAGTGTACATGGGGGACTGTGGTGGTTTGTATTATGTGTGGGTGGACGTGTACCCTACCCCCCCCCCTCTCTGTTCCCTATATCCCCCCGAGTAAAGGAGGGTACCCTTGCCGAGAAATAAATGACCAACTGACCAATCGATACAGCAAAGCCATTTCGTCACTCTCATGGGCGTGATGGGAGCCCGCCCACAGCCCTTCTTATGAGCATGCTCCTTCTGAAATGACCTCAAAAAATTTTGGCAGGGTCGACAGGGTCAGCCCATAAGTCGCACAGGTCCCAGACCTCTGTATACTGCTTTGAGACAATCACGTTGATGAGGCGGGTTTAAACACAAACCCCCAATCACATGGAAAATGTTAGATGGGGGGATCTCCCCCTTGGGTTTTCCTTCGTCCCTTTTTGCCTGCTTGGGCTTGTTTTTTGTGGGGGGTTGCTTGTAAGTGGCGGGGTCTTTTTTCTAATATTTTCAGTGGCCGACGGTTTTTTGCTTGTATCTTGTGGTAATTTGTATTAATCGAATTTTGTTGTTGAGGGCTGTATTGTTTGGTGGTTGGGGTGAATCTGTATTAATTTTGGTATGTTGTGGTGGTCTGTGTTATGTGGGATGCAGAATGTCGCTTTTGGGGTACGCTGTGGTGAGTCAGTATTAATGGGTGCTTAAAGAGCTGTATTAATTTGTTTGCTGGGTGATCTGTATTATTTGTTGGTCCAGTTTTGAGTCTGTATTTTTTGGGGTAGAAGGGGTGAGTCTGTATCATATTGGGTGCTTAGGGGATCTGTATTATGGTGGGTGTCAATATGAGTCAGCTTTTTGCGTGGAGTCGGGGTAAGTCTGTAGTATATTTGGGGGGCAGTGATGAGTATCTTATATGTGGGGGGAGGGGCTACCCCCCCCCCCTCTGTTACCTATCATCCCCCCAAAGTAAAGGGGAGCACCACGTGCACGAAATAAATGCCAATGACCAATCGTACAGAAAAACCTTTTCGTCCTCCAGGGCGTGATGGCGCCAGCCCACATCCATTCTTCAGGAGCTGCATCCTTCTGAAATGACACTAAAAAAGCTTTTGGCGGGGCGACGGGATCACCCCTAAGTCGCACAGGTCACTCAAACTCTGTTACTGTCTTTGAGACATTCCTTTAAAGAGCTGTATAAGCGAAAAAGCCCTAAATCACATGTAAAATTCAGATGGGGGCTTTTTCCCTTTGGGTTTTCCCTTCTCTCCTTTATGTACAGCTTGGGCTTGTTTGTCCCAGCCTGCATTGTTTGTATCTTGTGGTAAGCCTGTTTGATTGGATTTTATGGTGAACTGTATTTTTAGTGAATATGTGAATTGTATTAATTTTGGTGGTTAGGGTGTCAGTATATGTGTAGGTGTCAGTTGACTGTTTATTGTGGATATCAGTGAGTCGTGACTGTGGGTGTTTGGTGAGTCTGTATTATCCATGGATGTCAGTGAATCTGTATCATGTGTGGGAAATCAGAGGGGGTTCTGTAGTAAATGAGGGTGGACAGTTGTATGTAGTATGTGTGGGTGTCATGGTGGGCGAAATTTCGTGTGGGGGGTCAAAGTGTTTGATTATGTGTGGGTGTCAATGGTGAGTCTGTATTTTGCGTGTGTGTCAATGGCGAGTATTTTGGTGGTTGTCTGGTGGTCTGTGCAAATTTTTGGTTGGCAGGGTGAGTTTTGTATTATGGTGGGGTTGGGGCGTGGGGTTTTATTGTGTGTGGGTGGACGTGGGGAGTAGTAATGGTGGTGTCAATTTGATCAGTTTTGTGTTTTTGGGGGGTCAGTGGGGAGTCAGTGTATATGTGGGGGGAGAATGGCGATATGTATTTTGGGGGTGGAAGTGTACCTTTTCCCCCCCCCCTCCCCGATCACCCTTTAGCCCTCGAAAAGGACGTACACGTGCAAGATAAATTTTAAAGACCAAAGACCAAAACGATACAGCAAACCCTTTGTCACCTCAGGAGGTGATGGCAGCCCGCCCACATCCATTCTTTAGGAGCATGCTCCTTTTTGAAAATACACTCAAAAGCTTTTGGCGGGGGGCGACAGGGGATCAGCCCATAGTCGACAGAGTGCGCTCAGACACTCTGTTATGTCTTTGAGCAGTCCGTTGATGAGAGCTGGGGTAAGCGCAAGCCCCAATCACATGTAAAATGTCAGATGGGGGCATTTCCCTTGGTTTGCCTTTGTCCTTATGTCAGCTTGGGGTTGTTGCTTGGGGGGTCAAGGTTTTTCCCCTAAGTGGCGAGGAGTCTTTTACCAAATATTTTCAGGGGCCAGCCTGTATTTTCTTTATCTTTGTGGTAAACCTGTATTAAATGGTATTTTGTGGTGAATGTTTTTTGTTGGTAGTTGTGGTGAATCTGTATTATTTTTGGTATGTTGTGGTGAGTCTGTATCTGTGTGGGTGCCGTTGCTCGGGATGGTGTGGGTGTCAAAGGTGATCTGATTATGTGTGGGGGGCAGCTGATCTGTATGATCTGGATGTCGTGGGACGTATGATGCTGGTGCAGTGGTAAATGTATTATGTGTGGGTGCCAATGGTGAGTCTGTATTTGTGTGGGTACAGTGGTGAGTATTACACTATCTGTGGGGGGGCCAGTGGTGAGTTTTTTATTATG
>JAPXFY010007658.1:0-10351 GCA_030674185.1 Monoplex corrugatus | reverse complement strand
TTCTTTTTGCCCCTTGCCCAACATTTTTTGTCCCTTTTTGCCCACAGAAATACAATCTTCCCTGCACCTTGCCCTAAATTTGTGACACCTGAAACCCACAGAAATAACAATCTTGCTGCACCTTGCCCCTAAACTTGTGTGACACCTGTACCCCACGATAATACAATCTTGCATGCACCTTGCCCCTAACATTGTGTGTCACCTGTAGCCACAGATAATAACAATCTTGCCTTGCTACCTTGCCCCTAACATTGTGTGACACCTTTAGCCCACAGATAATAACAAACTGCATGCAGGATGCAATTTAAATAAAACAGGAGAACAACATTCGATGGTCTGCCATCCACTTCCAGCAAATATGGGAGTTCAGATAATGAAATCTGCATGAATCGTAAAGATTAAAGGATGATAAAAATCTTGCCTGTAGTGTTCAAGTTATAAACAGGACAGGCCCCTTCTTTGGTCTGCCATTAACCTTCGGACAAAATTGAGTTTGGATGATGAAATATACGTAACCGGAAAGATGTTTAAGTCCCTGATATTTTTAGTGGACATCTGGGCAGCTTGTTGGTATTGGACGTAAAAAGGACTGTTATCATGGTCATTGAACAAGAGAGGAACGTCTAGACGTTTATTTATAGATCCAAGGTATGACCGTTTTTTAGGGATTCGAATCAAAGGTGAAAGTATCACTTTACTTGAAAATGATTGAAAATGTGATATTACTTTATCAGCGTTTAAAACATATGTTGATGTGAAGACGAAGAGAAAAGAAAGGGGGAGAAAACCCATTTTGGGGAAAAGTTAAGGTGATGGGATATCCTTATCCTTCATTTGGTCAAGAGGGAAACAAATGTTTATAATGTGAGGGGATATCCATATCCTTCATTTTGGTCAAGACGAAACAAATGTTATCATAATGGTGATGGGATTATCCATATCCTTCATTTGGTCAAGACGAAAAAATGTTATCATAATGTGATGGATATCCATATCCTTCATTTGGTCAAGACGAAACAAATGTTATCATAATGGTGATGGATATCCATATCCTTCATTTGGTCAAGACGAAACAAATGTTATCATAATGGTGATGGATATCCATATCCTTCATTGGTCAAGACGAAACAAATGTTATCATATTGGTGATGGATATCCATATCCTTCATTTGGTCAAGACGAAACAAATGTTATCATAATGGTGATGGATATCCATATCCTTCATTTGGTCAAGACGAAACAAATGTTATCATATGGTGATGGATATCCATATCCTTCATTTGGTCAAGACGAAACAATGTTATCATAATGGTGATGGATTCCATATCCTTCATTGGTCAAGACGAAAACAAATGTTTCATAATTGAGGATACCATATCCTTCATTGGTCAACGAAAACAAATGTTATCATAATGGTGATGGATATCCCATATCCTTCATTTGGTCAAGACGAAACAAATTTTAATAATGGTGATGGATACCATATCCTTCATTTGGTCAAGACGAAACAAATGTTATCATAATGGATGGATATCCATATCCTTCATTTGGTCAAGACGAAACAAATGTTATCATAATGGTGATGGATATCCATATCCTTCATTTGGTCAAGACGAAACAAATGTTTATAATGGGATGGATATCCATATCCTTCATTGGTCAAGACGAAACAAATGTTATAAATGGTTGATGGATATCCATATCCTTCATTTGGTCAAGACGAAACAAATGTTATCATAATGGTGATGGATATCCATATCCTTCATTTGGTCAAGACGAAACAAATGTTATCATAATGGTGATGGATATCCATATCCTTCATTTGGTCAAGACGAAACAAATGTTATCATAATGGTGATGGATATCCTTTCCTTCATTTGGTCAAGACGAAACAAATGTTATCATAATGGTGATGGATATCCATATCCTTCATTTGGTCAAGACGAAACAAATGTTATCATAATGGTGATGGATATCCATATCCTTCATTTGGTCAAGACGAAACAAATGTTATCATAATGGTGATGGTTTATCCATATCCTTCATTTGGTCAAGACGAAACAAATGTTATCATAATGGTGATGGATATCCATATCCTTCATTTGGTCAAGACGAAACAAATGTTATCATAATGGTGATGGATATCCATATCCTTCATTTGGTCAAGACGAAACAAATGTTATCATAATGGTGATGGATATCCATATCCTTCATTTGGTCAAGACGAAACAAATGTTATCATAATGGTGATGGATATCCATATCCTTCATTTGGTCAAGACGAAACAAATGTTATATAATGTGATGGATATCCATATCCTTCATTTGGTCAAGACGAAACAAATGTTATCATAATGGTGATGGATATCCATATCCTTCATTTGGTCAAGACGAAAAAAATGTTATCATAATGGTGATGGATATCATATCCTTCATTTGGTCAAGACGAAACAAATGTTATCATAATGGTGATGGATATCCATATCCTTCATTTGGTCAAGACGAAACAAATGTTATCATATGGTGATGGATATCCATATCCTTCATTTGGTCAAGACGAAACAAATGTTTTCATAATGGTGATGGATATCCATATCCTTCATTTGGTCAAGACGAAACAAATGTTATATAATGGTGATGGATATCCATATCCTTCATTTGGTCAAGACGAAACAAATGTTATCAATGGTGATGGATATCCATATCCTTCATTTGGTCAAGACGAAACAAATGTTATCAAAATGGTGATGGATATCCATATCCTTCATTTGGTCAAGACGAAACAAATGTTTCATAATGGTGATGGATATCCATATCCTTCATTTGGTCAAGACGAAACAAATGTTATCATAATGGTGATGGATATCCATATCCTTCATTTGGTCAAGACGAAACAAATGTTATCATAATGGTGATGGATATCCATATCCTTCATTTGGTCAAGACGAAACAAATGTTATCATAATGGTGATGGATATCCATATCCTTCATTTGGTCAAGACGAAACAAATGTTATCATAATGGTGATGGATATCCATATCCTTCATTTGGTCAAGACGAAACAAATGTTATCATAATGGTGATGGATATCCATATCCTTCATTTGGTCAAGACGAAACAAATGTTATCATAATGGTGATGGATATCCATATCCTTCATTTGGTCAAGACGAAACAAATGTTATCATAATGGTGATGGATATCCATATCCTTCATTTGGTCAAGACGAAACAAATGTTATATAATGGTGATGGATATCCATATCCTTCATTTGGTCAAGACGAAACAAATGTTATCATAATGGTGATGGATATCCATATCCTTCATTTGGTCAAGACGAAACAAATGTTATCATAATGGTGATGGATATCCATATCCTTCATTTGGTCAAGACGAAACAAATGTTATCATAATGTGATGGATATCCATATCCTTCATTGGTCAAGACGAAACAAATTGTTATCATAATGGTGATGGATATCCATATCCTTCATTTGGTCAAGACGAAACAAATGTTATCATAATGGTGATGGATATCCATATCCTTCATTTGGTCAAGACGAAACAAATGTTATCATAATGGTGATGGATATCCATATCCTTCATTTGGTCAAGACGAAACAAATGTTATCATAATGGTGATGGATATCCATATCCTTCATTTGGTCAAGACGAAACAAATGTTATCATAATGGTGATGGATATCCATATCCTTCATTTGGTCAAGACGAAACAAATGTATCATAATGGTGATGGATATCCATATCCTTCATTTGGTCAAGACGAAACAAATGTTATCATAATGGTGATGGATATCCATATCCTTCATTTGGTCAAGACGAAACAATGTTATCATAATGGTGATGGATATCCATATCCTTCATTTGGTCAAGACGAAACAATGTTATCATAATGGTGATGGATATCCATATCCTTCATTTGGTCAAGACGAAACAAATGTTATCATAATGGTGATGGATATCCATATCCTTCATTTGGTCAAGACGAAACAATGTTATCATAATGGTGATGGATATCCATATCCTTCATTTGGTCAAGACGAAACAATGTTTCATAATGGTGATGGATATCCATATCCTTCATTTGGTCAAGACGAAACAAATGTTATCATATGGTGATGGATATCCATATCTTCATTTGGTCAAGACGAAACAAATGTTTCATAATGGTGATGGATATCCATATCCTTCATTTGGTCAAGACGAAACAAATGTTATCATAATGGTGATGGATATCCAAATCCTTCATTTGGTCAAGACGAAACAAATGTTATCATAATGGTGATGGATATCCTATCCTTCATTTGGTCAAGACGAAACAAATGTTATCATAATGGTGATGGATATCCATATCCTTCATTTGGTCAAGACGAAACAAATGTTATCATAATGGTGATGGATATCCATATCCTTCATTTGGTCAAGACGAAACAAATGTTATCATAATGGTGATGGATATCCATATCCTTCATTGGTCAAGACGAACAAATGTTATCATAATGGTGATGGATATCCATATCCTTCATTTGGTCAAGACGAAACAAATGTTATCATAATGGTGATGGATATCCATATCCTTCATTTGGTCAAGACGAAACAAATGTTATCATAATGGTGATGGATATCCATATCCTTCATTTGGTCAAGACGAAACAAATGTTATCATAATGGTGATGGATATCCATATCCTTCATTTGGTCAAGACGAAACAAATGTTATCATAATGGTGATGGATATCCATATCCTTCATTTGGTCAAGACGAAACAAATGTTATCATAATGGTGATGGATATCCATATCCTTCATTTGGTCAAGACGAAACAAATGTTATCATAATGGTGATGGATATCCATATCCTTCATTTGGTCAAGACGAAACAAATGTTATCATAATGGTGATGGATATCCATATCCTTCATTTGGTCAAGACGAAACAAATGTTATCATAATGGTGATGGATATCCATATCCTTCATTTGGTCAAGACGAAACAAATGTTATCATAATGGTGATGGATATCCATATCCTTCATTTGGTCAAGACGAAACAAATGTTATCATAATGGTGATGGATATCCATATCCTTCATTTGGTCAAGACGAAACAAATGTTATCATAATGGTGATGGATATCCATATCCTTCATTTGGTCAAGACGAAACAAATGTTATCATAATGGTGATGGATATCCATATCCTTCATTTGGTCAAGACGAAACAAATGTTATCATAATGGTGATGGATATCCATATCCTTCATTTGGTCAAGACGAAACAAATGTTATCATAATGGTGATGGATATCCATATCCTTCATTTGGTCAAGACGAAACAAATGTTATCATAATGGTGATGGATATCCATATCCTTCATTTGGTCAAGACGAAACAAATGTTATCATAATGGTGATGGATATCCATATCCTTCATTTGGTCAAGACGAAACAAATGTTATCATAATGGTGATGGATATCCATATCCTTCATTTGGTCAAGACGAAACAAATGTTATCATAATGGTGATGGATATCCATATCCTTCATTTGGTCAAGACGAAACAAATGTTATCATAATGGTGATGGATATCCATATCCTTCATTTGGTCAAGACGAAACAAATGTTATCATAATGGTGATGGATATCCATATCCTTCATTTGGTCAAGACGAAACAAATGTTATCATAATGGTGATGGATATCCATATCCTTCATTTGGTCAAGACGAAACAAATGTTATCATAATGGTGATGGATATCCATATCCTTCATTTGGTCAAGACGAAACAAATGTTATCATAATGGTGATGGATATCCATATCCTTCATTTGGTCAAGACGAAAACAAATGTTATCATAATGGTGATGGATATCCATATCTTCATTTGGTCAAGACGAAACAAATGTATCATAATGGGATGGATATCCATATCCTTCATTTGGTCAAGACGAAACAAATGTTATCATAATGGTGATGGATATCCATATCCTTCATTGGTCAAGACGAAACAAATGTTATCATAGGTGAGATATCATTTCATTGGTCAAGAGAACAAATGTAAAATGATGAATTTTTGCGAGCAAGTCAAATGGTATGAACAGACGTGGTCAAGACGAAGCAAGTAAAAGGATGGAACATATGGAAAGAGAACAGAGAGAGGAGAAAGGAGAGGAGAGAAAGAGAGAGAGAGAGAAAGAAGAGAAAGAGAGAAGAGAGAAAGAGGAAAGAGAGAGAAGAAGAGAAAGAGAAGAGAGAGAGAGAGAAAGAGAGAGAGGAGAAGAGAAGAGAAGAGAGAAAGAGAGAAGAGAGAGAGAAAGAGAGAGAGAAAGAGAGAGAGAGAGAAGAGAGAGAAAAGAGAGAGAAGAGAGAAGAGAGAGAGAGAGAAGAGAAAGAGAGAGAGAAGAGAGAGAAGAAAGAAGAGAGAGAGAGAAAGAGAGAGAGAAGAGAGAGAGAGAAAAGAGAGAAAAGAAGAGAAGAAGAGAAAGGAGAGAGAGAGAAAGAGGGAGAGAGAGAAAGAGAGAGAAAGAAGAGGAGAGAAAGAGAGAGAGAGAGAGAGAAAGAGGAGAGAGAGAGAAGAGGGAGGAGAAAGAGAGAGAGTGGGGGTGGGGTGGGCAGACAGACGACAACAGGCAGACAGACAGGCAGGCAGACAGAGAGATAGGCAGGCAGGCACAGACAGGTAGACAGCAGTACAGACAGCAGGCAGACAGACAGATAACAGGCAGGCAGACAGAAGCAGGACAGACAGACAGGAGACAGACAGTGCAGACAGACAGACAGCAGACAGGCAGACAGACACAAGCTGACAGACAGACAGCAGGCAGCAGACAGTGACAGACAGACAGCAGCAGACAGACAAGAGCATGGGGGAAGTAGGGATACAGAAAGAGAATAATGGTTATAATTATTATTGTTTGTTTATTCATTTATTTATTCATTTGTTTGTTGGTTTGTTTGTTTGTTTCTTTCTTTCTTTCTTTGCTGGAATCACAATGTGAAATTCGGACTGTTCTCCGGGGAACAATGCGTCGCCGCGATGCATCGCCGCCCATTTTTAGGCATAACCGCAGTGCAGTGCAAGCCTTTTTTAACGTATCATTGTTTTATTTTATTTATTTATGTTTTTTTATTTTTTATTCTTGTTTTACTTTATTTTGATATTTCTTTATTTTTTTTATTTATTTTATTTGTATCTATTTATTTTATTTGATTTTTTATTTCATTTATTTGTTTAATTTTATTTTATTTTTCTATTTTTTTTATTTCATTTTATTTTTGTTTTACTTTTTTTTATTTATTTTATTTTTTTTTTATTTATTTATTTTATTTTATTTATTTTATTAATTTATTTTATTATTTTTTTATTTTATTTTATTTTATTTTATTTTTTTATTTTATTTGACTACCTAGCTGAACCTGTCTCTCAGTGATAAAAAAGCCACTTACTGCGTAGCTTTCATCGGCGATCCGGCCGACTTCTTCAGCGCAACTGCTTATTTTATTTTTTTATTTTATTTTATTTTGTTCTATTTCATTTTATTTTACTTTCTTTATCTTATTTCATTTCATTTCTATTTTATTTTATTGTTGTGTGTGTGTGTGTGTGTGTGTGTGGTGTGTGTGTGTGTGTGTCGTGCGTGGTGTGTGTGTGTGTGTGTGTGTGTGTGTGTGTTTGTTGTATTTTTTATATGAAAGTGGATTTGTCTACAGAATTTTGCCAGTGACAAACTCCTTTGTTGCCGTGAGATCTTCAACGTGCGCTGACTACCTTCTGAACACAGGACCTTGGTTTATCCTCTCATCAAAACAAGAACACCACTAACATCTAGACCACCACTTAAGATCTAGTGGGGGGGGGGGAGGAAAAATCTCTGTCCTGTCCGTAATTGGAACCTGTGTTTGTCACGTCCTAGGTAGATGCTTTAAACCACTGGGCTTCACCTTCAGCTCTACATGGGCATTGTACTACCATCATTTTTTTTTCGTGAGCTATGTAATATCTCGGCCATCTGTCATCTTTATTCTAAAGAGAGCTCAGGTGGACTCTTCTCATTCTTTGAAATCACAGCAGGTCACGCAACGAGTGAAACAAATTAAAATATCAAAATGAATGGGGGGGGGGGGGGGGGGGCTGTATGTTGTTCACATAAAAGCCTGGGACTCTACTCTCTGTCTCTGTCTCTGTCCTGTTTCTCTCTCTACTCTCTCTCTCTCTTCTCTCTTTCACACATTCTTTCTCTCTCCTCCCTCTCTCTCTCTTTCTCTCTCTTTCATCTCTTCTTCTCTCTCTGTCTGTTGCTCTCTCTCTCTTCTTCTTCTGTCTTCTCTCTTCTGCCTCTGTATCTATCTTTCTGTCTCTCTCTAATTCTTTTTGTCTCTCTCTCTCTCTCTGTCTCTATCTCTCCCTCTTTCTTTTCTCTCTCTCATCCTCTCTCTCCTCTTTCTCTCTCCCCTCTTCTCTCTCTTCTTCCCCCCTCTCTCTCTGTATCTGTCTCTCTCTCACTTCTCTCTCTTCTCTCAGCTCTCCCTCTCTTTCTCTCTTTGTATCTCTGTCTTCTCTCTCTCTCTTTCTCTCTCTCTGTCTTACCCCTCTCTCTCTCTTTCTCTCTCTGTCTGTCTCTTGTTTTCTCTTCTCTCTTTCTCTCTCGTCTGGTCTCTTTTCGCTTGTGTTGTGGTGTGTGTGTGTGTGTGTGTGTGTGTGTGTGTGTGTGTGTGTGTGTGTGTGTGTGTCTGTCTGTCTGTCCTCTCGTCCCTTTCTCTCTGTTCTCTCTGCGTTTCCTTTTCTGTCTCTGTCTAGCTCTGTCTGTCTTTCTCTGTCCTTTCTCTTCTCGTCTCCTCTTCTCTTCTCTGCGTTTCTCCTTTCTCTGTCTCTGTCTTGTCTTTCTCTCTGTCTTCTGTCTCTGTGTCTCTATCTCTGTCTCTGTCGTCTTGTTCTCTGTTTTGATCAATGACTCGTGTATTTCATTGCATTCATACTTGTGTCAATGTGTTTAGTGTGAAAGTACAAGGACTGGTGTAACACGGGTCAGTGGACCTAACGCTACTACCTGAGTGATTGTTTTGAACAGCAGCACAGAACCACAGACACAAGACGCCACACACACAGACACACACACGACACACACGCCACACTTCGCGTACGCATCATCATCATCATCATCATATACCATTATCATTATCATCATTATTATTGCTGCTGTTGTTGTTTTATGAATGATTACTATCATTGTCTCTTGGACATCATATATAGGAAAGTGTAGATTTCAGCCCAGTCTCATGGTCTCAATCCAGATTGCAGCCCCATAGCAACATCATTATTATCATCTACATTCTCATCTACAAATGCCTATCAATTAACATCAGAAAGAGAGTCCTTCAATGTTATATAGAACCAATACTATTGTACAGATGCGAGGCGTGGACAGTCAGCAAGCAAAGCCAGAGCAAGATTGAGGCAGCCGAGATGTGGTTTCTCAGAAGAATGTTGAGAGTTCCATGGACAGCAAAGAAAACAAACGAGACAGTCTTGATGGAGGCAGACACAAGTAGATCACTCATAAGGAAGATTAGGAAAAGACAGGCAACATTTATAGGCCATTTTATGAGGAAGGAGGATTTGGAGCACCTGGTCACAATGGGAAAGCTGGAGGGAAAGAGAGCACCAGTAGACCCAGGGAGAGAATGCTGGACGGACTTGCAGGCTGGCTGGGGATGAGGGGGTGGGGGAGATGCTGGGGGCAACGAGAGATAGAGATGGTTGGGAGTCCATGGTCGCCAACGCCATGTGGCAGGGCACCTGATGATGATGATGATGATGACATTCTCATCTATCATCACATCATGATGAAAACATGTACCGTACTCAGTGGCCAAAAACAGGGGCAGGGAACTGGGACAGTGAAATGAAGTCTTTTCATTTCAGAGGATTTGAAGATTGTTATGGGTTTTTTCCCTTCCCACCAGAAAGTTCAGATTTTGTCTTTCTCAGGGTCACTGTGAACTTGCAGAAGCATCGGATGAAATTAAACTGGGGGAGGGGGAGGGGAGGGGGAGGGGGTATGTATGTATGTGTATGTTGTATATGTATGTGTGTTGTGTTTTTGTTATTGTATGTGTATGTGTGTGCGTGTTTGTGTATGCATGTGTGCCTGTGTGTGTGTGTGTGTGTCTGTTTGTTCTATGGATATGTGCGTGTGTGTGTGTGTGTGTGTCTGTTTGTCTATTGATGTGTGCATGTTTGTGTGTGTCTGTCTCTCTGTCTATGGATGTGTGCGTGTGTTTGTTTGTCTGTCTATGGATATGTGTATGTCTGTCTATGGATGTGTGCATGTGTGTGTGTGTGTGTGT
>JAPXFY010007655.1:7500-10355 GCA_030674185.1 Monoplex corrugatus | reverse complement strand
GAAAGCGTTCGACCTGGTCAGTCGGAGTGGTCTTTTTAAGCTTTTGAAGAAAATCGGCTGCCCCCCAAGACTATCAGCTGTCATCGAGTCTTTTCACGAGGATATGCATAGCACTGTGTGCTATAATGGTGCCACATCAGAGTCTTTTAGAATCAGCAGCGGAGTGAAACAGGGATGTGTTTTGGCCCCAACTCTGTTCGGGATCTTCTTCTCGATGCTGCTGACCTATGCCTTCTGCAGATCTGAAGAAGGGGTATATCTTCATACAAGGACCGATGGAAAGCTCCAAAACCAAGGTGGAAAAGAAGACCATCAGAGAAGCTCTCTTCACAGACGATGCTGCGCTGGCTTCCTACAGTGAACAAGATCTCCAGAGGCTCGTTGATCGCTTCGCCCACGCTTGCAGAGAGTTTGGTCTCACAATCAGCTTGAAGAAAACTGAGATCTTAGGCCAAGGCTGTGAAGAACCACCATCTCTACACATTGGAGACTAGGACCTCAATACTGTCCACCAAGTTCAGTACTTGGGGTCCACCATAAGTGACAACCTCTCTCTGGACGCTGAAATCGGCGCCAGAACTGCAAAGGCCTCATCTGTTATGGCTAAACTGAACAAGCGGGTCTGGTCCAACAGCAGTCTCACTGTGAACACCAAAATGCAGGTGTACAGAGCATGTGTGTTGAACACACTTCTCTACTCAAGTGAAGCCTGGACCACATACGCCAGCCAAAAAAAGAAGCTCAACATTTTCCATCTCCACTGCTTGCGACGCATCCTCGGCATCCAATGGCAAGACAAGGTGACCAACACAGAGGTCCTCCGTCGTGCGGGCCTACAGACCATCTTTGCCCTTCTAAGCCAACGCCGACTACGCTGGCTTGGCCATGTGCGTCGAATGGAGGATGGACGCATACCAAAAGACGTTCTCTACGGCGAACTGGCAAACCGGAAGCGAACTCCAGGACGCCCACAGCTACGCTTTGTAGATGCATGCATAAGGGACCTTAGAAGCTCAGGGATTGACCCAGGCTCTTGGGAGACTCTGGTGGAAGACAGGGCAGCGTGGCGGACAGCCGTTTAGCAAGGCGTTGTGAATGCGGAGAGGAGGAGAGCAGAAAGCGCAGATGAAAAAAGGGCTCTTCGCAAGCAACGTTCCAGAAACCAGACAACAGCGACTCAATTTGTATGTGGCAGATGTGACAGAGATTGCCACTCAAGAATCGGCCTGCACAGCCACAGCAGAAAGTGAACGTCATGACCACAACGCCTCCTGGTGCAGACTATCATCTCCTGAGATGTAAAGAGGCCGACGACGACGACGATTTAGAGACATCTAAAGGCAGAAGTATAATACAGTGGATTGTGGAGGTATATTGCTGATGGTCTATACCCAAGGATGGTGAATAGCTAGAGGCAAAAGCAAGGACAGAGGATTATGGAGGTCTACTGTTGACGGACAATACCCCAAGAGTGGTTAAAAGCTGAAGAAAAAGTATATAACAGAGATTATGGAGCTATTGTTGAAGGCCTGCACCCCAAGTGTATTGGTAGGGATACCTTTGCTCTGCTGCACTTTTCTATGGCTTATATTGTTGACTGCAGCTGAATTCATCCACCTTTCGAAAGATCTTGATTTTAATCCTCTTAATATTCCACTACCTTCCTTACTAGCAAGTCAGGTGGGGTTGCAGGTTTGGTCGCCAATGGCTTGATCATGGACAGGTAGTGTCAGTTAATATAATTGACAATAGCTGATGCATGACCTGATCTGACCGAACACATTTCTGGTATTGCTATTGTCATCATCATCATCAGGTGCCCTGCCACATGACGTTGGCTACCATGGACTTCCGACCATCTCTATCTCTCTTGCCCCCAGCATCTCCCCTACCCTCCTCATCCCCACCACTCTGCAAGTCCGTCCAGCATTCTCTCCCTGGGTCTACCTGTGTTCTCTTTCCCTCCAGCATTCCCGTTGTGACCAGGTGCTCCAAATCCCCCTTCCTCATAAAATGGCCTATAAATGTTGCTTGTCTTTTCCTAATCTTCCTGTCTGCCTCCATCAAGACTGTCTCGTTTGTTTTCTTTGCTGTCCATGGAACTCTCAACATTCTTCTGAGAAACCACATCTCGGCTGCCTCGATTTTGCTCTGGCTTTGCTTACTGACTGTCCACGCCTCGCATCCGTACAACAGTATTGGTTCTATATAACATTCAAGGACTCTCTTTCTGATGTTAATTGATAGGCGTTTGTTGGTAAAAATGTTTGTCATCTTCTTGAATGCTGTTTTGGCTTGGCGGATTTTGCCGACTATTTCCGATGTGCATCTGCTTTCTGATGAAATGACCGTTCCCAGGTATTTGAACTTATTAACCTGTGTCAAGGTTGTGCCATTTGCTGTTATTTTGCCTGAGGGGATTTCATGTTTTTTACTGATCACCATGACTTCAGTCTTCCTGCTGTTTAGTTCCAACCCCTTACTTTTGCTTTTTGTTTCTAGTATATTCACAAGGTTTTGTAGGTCTCTTTCATTTTCTGCAATTAGCACGGTGTCATCTGCGTACCGAATGTTGTTTAACATTTTCCCTCCAACCTTTAATCCAGGGTCTTCTTCTAGGTTTCTCATGATGTTTTCGCTGTAAAGTGAAAACAGATCTGGTGACAACACACAACCCTGTCTGACTCCTCTTTTGGTGTTTTGAAAAGAGCTTATATTGTTTTCTATTCTCATTGCAGCTGTTTGTTCCCAGTACATATTCCTGATTATTCGTAGATCATTGAGTCTTTCCAGTTAGTTGATCAATTTATCATGTCGTACCCGATTGAAAGCCTTGGTATAGTCAACAAAGCATA
>JAPXFY010007654.1:0-10356 GCA_030674185.1 Monoplex corrugatus | reverse complement strand
TATACGAAATAGAAAGCAAAGGAAAGGGGGGGAAAAACTAAACAGAGGAAAAATGAAGCATGGTGATCGTAAAAAAGATGAAATCCCCTCATGCAAAATAACAGCAAATGGCAAACACGAACAAGTTGATCAATTCAAATACCTGAGAACGATCTTTTCATAGCGGCAAAATTTGCACTCAAAATAGCCGGCAGAATCGGCCAACCCCAAAACAGCATTCAAAAAGGGATACAAGCATTCTTACCAATAAAGCCTGAAAATTTAACATCAGGAAGAGAGCTCTTGAATGTTATATAGAACCAATACTGTTGTACGGAATGCGAGGCGGTGGACAGTCAACCCAAAAAAAACCAGAACAAGATTGAGGCAGCCAAAGTTTGTGGTTTTCTAAAAGAAGAATGTTGAGAGTTCCATGGACAGCAAAGAAAACAAAAGAGACAGTCTTGATGGGGGGCAGACACAAGTAGATCACTCTAAGGAAGATTAGGAAAAAGACAGGCAACTTTTTATAGGCCTTTTATGAGGAAGGGGGATTGGAGCACCTGGTCACAACGGGAAAGCTGGGGGGGAAAAAGAAAGAGCACCGGGTAGACCAGGGAGAAAATGCTGGACGGACTTGCAGAGTGGTGGGGAGGAGGAGGGGGTGGGGGAGATGCTAGGGGCAACGAAAAAGATAGAGTCAGATGGAAGTCCATGATCGCCAACGCCATGCGGCAGGGAACCTGATGATGATGATGATGTGTGGGATAAAGTGGCGAAACCCTTTTAAACCAACATTGTCAAAACTCAAAATTCACTTTGTTGGGGAAATATTACGGATGACAGTGACGTTTATCTCTTTTATCATGAAAGGGTAATAATGTAATTCCCCTTTGTTTAATCAGACCAAGGTTTGTAACGTTGGTGTTTGGGGTGTTGTTCAGGACGGATTCATCACACTCGGAGAGGCCCAATATACGCTCCACCCAAACCTGCCAGCAACCATTGGCAAACTCCTTGATCTTGACTAAGATCCCAAACGCTGGCAAGGACAGGTGGGGAGGAGGGGGCGGGGGGAAACAAGGACCTATCGAACACTGACACCACCAGAATGCCTGGGGCATTAACCCATTGACTCCCGCACGCTGTCCACCAGCAACCGCATTGTCAAAACCCTGCGGGCCCCAAAAAAAAAAAATTAACCCTTTGACTCCTGCACCCTATCCACCAGCTTTGGGATAGGGTGAGGGAATCAAAGCGTTACGTTTTTGCAGTTGGTGGATACGGGGTGCGGGAGTCAAAAGGTTTAAGATTGGCAGAGAAGAACAACTTTTTTGTTGTGGGTTTGAATTGAACTCGAACATGATTATTTGAGTCCAGGTTCTAACAAAAATGAGGTCAGCCAGCGCCCCCCCCCCCCCCCTCCCCTCCTCCTCCAAAGTCTTTTTTTTTATAAATCGGTTTATATGTATACTTTATTGGTAGTCGTTACATATTTACCTACAAGATTTTGAAAACTAGTTTACCAGCTCAGTGACACATAAAGGAAAGTAGCATGTTGTTGTCGTCCTACGTTTTGTGAATGTGTTTCTTTGTTTTTCTTTTGTGTACGCGTGACAATGACCAGTAGCACCCCCCCCCCCCCTCAAACAACAACAACAACAACAACAACAAAAAACCCAAGAACAACAATATTCCATCTATTTTGTTTTTGTTTTGTTGATTACATATTCGTTATCATTCTATTTTCAAACGTTGTTGGTTTTTATTTGCTTCAACATTGGCAGCTGGCCACTTTGATTCAGATGTAGTTATTTTGTAATCATGCTTGTCTGTCTGGCTGACAAACTTACAGATAATGCTACTACAAGAAGAACTCTGCATCTTGGAAAGTCCTAATTTTTACCTTCGCGAAACGAAGTGTCAGTCATCATATCATTGCTCATCTTATTCAAAAAAAGGAGTGATCAAAGGAAGTGGCCAAAATCCGCCATGAGAGGAAAACCAAGAGCCATCAGAAATCAGACTAACATTGACGTAATCTCAAAAGTAAAATTACGCAGATCCTTACAGCGTGGAATGAAAAATGGCTGGGACTTTCCTGAATCAGAAATGAAAAAAATGTAAAGAAATCGAAAAAGGTAATTTGGAGAACGGTGAACAGAATAGTGTTTGAAAATAAAAAGAATAAAATGCTTGTCATTGTGTTCGTGTTTTTTGTTTGTTTGCCTGTTTGTTTGTTTGTTTGTTTGCTTTTGCCTGTTTGTTTATTTGCTTGCCTTTCCATTCTTTGTAATGTCTTGTTTTCTGGTGTCATGATGTTTGTTTGTTTGTTTGTACGTGTGTGTGTGTATGTGTGTGTGTGTGTGTGTGTGTGTGTGTGTGTTGTGTGTGTGTGTGTGTGTGTGTGTGTGTGTGTGTGTTGTGTGGTGTGTGTGTGTGTTGTGTACGTGTGTGTTATCAGGAACATAGACTGGACTTAAGGAGCTGCGATGGAGACGAGAATCTAATCATGTTGTGGGCAGATGAGGCTATTTGTCGTATTGATTGGAGATTTCTGTAATGTGATCGTATGGGACGTTGGCGAGATAAGTATATATTGAATGGCTAGTTGTGCTTTTTATCCATTTCTTTTCTGTTTAGTTTGTTTATTTTTAACATTACAGATTTAAGACACACATTTCATTACAGTATAGAAGAGATACTTCCAATGACAGATCGATAGATAGGACATCAAGACCTTGCCAATGCACAGACCTTATGTGCAGGCTTAAGGCTTGTGCCATGATTATTTTAAACCTTCTCCGTCAGGCAGGGCATCAGTGTACATTCTTTGACGAAGAATATGTTGGTTGTTTTTCATATATACATATATGCATCACTCTGTCTGTCTGTCTGTCTGTCTGTCTCTCACTCTCTCTCTGTCTGTCTGTCTGTCTCTTTCTCTGTGTTTCTTTCTCCCCCAGACAAACATATATAATATATATGTACGAGTCATATGTATACATATACTCCTAATCATAATTTAAGGGCCACTTCTTCCTTCCTCTCTAATTTTAAGTTGAAATAATTGACAATGTTTAGAATTGATTCTATGTTTTATTTCATCATTTCCACACCTGTTTTGGAAAAAGAAATTAGCACAATGACCCATTAGTGAACAGCACATGCATTTAAAGGAACATCCCCCCTTTTCAAAAAACAGAAAGTGTCAGATTTGGCCAATCTGTTTTCAATATCGCGTGTGTCCGCCCCGAGCCTGGATGCATGCTTCACAGCGCCGATGCATCGACCCCACAAGGGTACGGAGTGTGTCCTGAGGGATGGCCGCCCACTCGATCTGCAGGATGTCGACCAGCCTGGCCAGGGTGCCCGGTGGGGGGTGGTTGTCCCTGATGCGCCTCCCGAGCACATCCCAGAGGTGTTCAATTGGGTTCAGGTCAGGTGAGCACGCTGGCCAGGCCATACGGACGACTTCATGCTGCTCCAGGAAGTCGGTCACAAGGCGTGCTCGATGCGCAGGTGCATTGTCGTCCTGGAAGATGGCGCCTTGACCAAGGTCCACAAGCGCAGGCAGTGCCACGGCCGCCAGAACCTCGTCCCGGTACCGGACCCCGTTCAGGATGCCGTCAATGGGGAGCAGGGGGGTCCGGGTACCACGGCTCATGCCACCCCACACCATCACCGACCCGCCGCCGTACCGGTTATGCTCTTGGACAGTGGCGTCAGCGAACTCTCCCCTTGACGTCGCCACACCCGAGCCCGGCCATCGTTAAAGGTCAGGGTGAACCTGGACTCATCCGAAAACAAGACCCGGGCCCACTGTTGCTTGTCCAGGTCACGTGCTCCCTGGCCCAGGTCATGCGGCGCACTCTGTTGACCGGTGACAGCACGGGTCGGACGGCCGGTCTCCGTGACCTCAAGTTTGCCTCATGTAGCCGTCTTCTCACCGTGCTGCAGCTGATGTTAGCACCTGTTGCGTCCCTCAGCTGACCCCTCAAGGTCACCGCAGTGGATGCCCTTTCCCTCAGGACGGAGAGGGCAAGGTAGCGGTCTTGCTGTCTTGTCGTTACTCTGGGTCGACCCGTGTGACGCCTTTCCTGGACTGCTCCAGTCTCATTGAAGCGCTCCAGCAGTCTCTGGATTGTGGAATGCGACACTTCAAGTCGTCTAGCAACTTCCCGCTGCGCTAGGCCTTCATCAAGCAGAGCGAGGGCTCTCCCCCGCTGCTCATCCGTCATCCGTCGTCTTGCAAGCATGGTTAAAACGAACCAAGAACGGGTCCTTTTTATCCTCGTCTGCGGGCAACTTTGGATGGAGTAGTGTTCACAAAGGGCTTGCCTTGCACGTGCAAAGCGAATTTTTGTCGCTACCTTGCCTGCGTCGTCAGAGAGAACCCTGCTGAAGATTCGACAATTTCGTGTGGAAATTGTCTTCCTTGGGCCGCCCATTGCAAATCGGCAAATCCCCAAACACGTGCCAAAAGGAAACTGCAATGTTGTCTGAGCTCTTATCCATTCAGTTACGGCAACGAATTGGAGAAAAGAGTAAGAGAAAATAGGTTATTTCTCCTTTCAAAAATTGACTCAAAAACGTTCCTGGCCCTTCAATAATGACGTGTAGTATATATGCATACTTCTCTCTCAGTCTCTCGGTCTGTCTGTCAGTCTGTCTGTCTCTCTCTCTCTCTGTCTTTCTCTGTCTCTCTCCATACATATGTTTATATGTATATGTGTATATATGTATATATGTGAGCTAGTGAAGAAATCTCCAGTCCATTGAAGTATGAAGAAATTCACAAGCTTGTTGTTTTTGTCGTAAATCTAATGAACGTAGGCGTTCTCAGTCTATTTTCGTATGTGCTGCTAGTTTTTATAGAAATCATGTTGAAATGCCATCAATATTATCACGCTTGCCTTCTGTACGCTATCCGATATTTATACCTGCAATTGTGATATTTTGATCTTTACAGATACAATTGTAATGTTCTTATGTTTATCAATACAACTGTAATACTGTTATTTACAGATGTAATGCTCTTGATATTCATAGATAGAATATTCTAATGCTCTGATATTGTAATGCTCTGATACTTACAAGTCACAATTGTTAATACGCTGGTATTTATAGATACAACTGTAGAGCTATGATCTTTATAGATACTACTGAAATGCTCTGGTAGTTATAGATGCTGTTGTAGCGCTATTCATAGTACATATGTATTGCGTTGAAATGCATAGATAGAAATGTCGTATTCAAGGCCTTGCAGCGCTTATGGATTATGTGCAGGTTTATGGTTTTTGCTAAGATCCTTTTGGATCTTCTCCATCAAATGGCATCAGCGGCGTCAATGCATATGGAACTTATTACTGATACGTAGGCATTTTACCTTGAGAAACTGAAAACTGAAACCTGACATTATCTGTCTTTCTGTCTCCCTTTCTGCCTGTAGATGTATCTAATATCTACTGTGTATTGACTCTGATATCATTTCATATTTGTTTTGCTTTGCTTCGTTTTGCTTTGTTTTGCTTTCCTCTAGACTCCCAAAAGCGTAAGTGAGAGAAAAACAAAGACCTGGGGGGAGCGGGGGCAGGGTAGCAAGAGAGAACAGAACAGGAACGACCAAGCAATCGTAACCTTATCCCTTTCCCTGTTTTTTGTAGTGAAGATCTGTTGGTCTGTGAAGTTTCCATAAACTGTAGGCCGATGAAATGACTTACAGGATCTTTAACGTGCATACTGGATGTTTGCGTACGTATGTATACACACGAAGGGGGTTCAAGCACTACGAGGTCTGTGTACATGCTGATTGGCAGATAGGAAAAAATCTTCACCCTTTACTCACCAGGCACAAGTACCCAGGTGGAATCGAACCCAGACCTTCCGACTAAAAGTCTGACGTCTTACTCAACTGATTATCACGTCCGTCGTTAGAGTTATGATCTAGAGTTTCTGACATACTCATGCATGAACAGTCAACAAAATCCTTGCTGAGCCATCTCTGACTATGGCTAAACACTAAGCCACACAAAACGCACACATAAGGAAATAACTCTAAAGATGGTCATGGATCGATATGATTCAATTCTCCAATTGTTTATATGATAGGATAGTGCAGTGTTACCTTCAACATGTACTTGCGACCCTGGTGCGTGATGCTGAAGACGAGTGAGCACGATCCCCGTCGCTGTCGTCCAAGGCACAGTTGACGGGCTTGGTGTCCAGCAGCTGGAACTCTCTGCCTACTGTCCATTCCCTGCCATCTGCGTCCAGCTTCCCAGTGTCTGTGTGGTCTTGAAAGAGACTGGACACAGCGGCCCTCAACTGGCACTGCTGTAGCTCTGTAAAAGCCGGTACTTGCTTTTTGCCAGACACGCTCATGTCAGAGACACTGCTTGATGACAATATCGCCTGTGGTGTCAATGACGTCATAAAAGCTGGCGTCGTCAGCGATGCCTGTGGGGTGGGGAAGTAGTGTACATGTGACAGAGGGGGATGTGTTGATGGGGAGGATTGGGTTACAGATGATCACAGACAGAAATCACAGACCTGGCCGCTATCTTTGATGTCTCTGACTTGTCCACTCCTGGAGTCATCACAGATTGGGAATGGACACTGTCCCCCGATATAACAGGCTGAGCACACACAGACGATCTGTCGGATGACCAAACTGAACATTCTGAAGCAGATCTGTCTCTTGACTGACCTGGACTTTCACAAAGAGCTCTGTCTGTCGATTGAGCTGAACGCGATGAAACATGTTTCTCTGAAGGCTGACCTAGATGTTCAGCACCAGGTTCGTCCGCTATGTGAGCTGAACGTTCACAAGATGCCATGGCATTGGGTGCTGACTTCTGTACCAACAAGGTGATCCTCTCTCTCAACTTAGCGATCTCCGAGTCCTTGCTGGCCATGGATCTTTTCATAGTGTCCTGTTGTGTGACTAACAGCTGTGAAGACTAGTGTTCAACCGTTCCAGATCGTTTACTCTGGCTGTCATTTCGGATATTTGACTGTCTCTCTGGGCAGACATCTGGCTGGAGCTGGTCTGTCCTTCTGCCACTGCCTGCTGTAGACACAGGTTCTGTCTCTCAGATCGTGCAGCTTTCTCTTCAGCTCGGACAGCTCCAAGTCTTTAGAAGTCAGCGCTTGTTCGGACTCGCTCTGTCTTTCAGCGGCTAGCTGCTGAAGTTGCGTATTCTGCGTTCTTAAAGACGAGACAAGATGTTCCATGTCTGTCACTTGACGCTCTTTGTCGTTCAGACTGTCTCTGAGCTTCACCACCTCTAACTGTAAGGATTCCGCAAAGAGAGTGAGGTCTTCATGCTTCACGTAACCCTGGTGGTGGTTATGTTTGGGAGGGGTCATGTTAGGGGGACACAGGTCTGTGTGTGGTAGGAACGGGGTTTGTTCACCCGTCCATCTCGTGCTGTCTATTCTGATGTCTAAACACAGTGGATGTAGAGTAAGGTGTGTTAAAGAAGGATGACCCTGAACTGGACTCCTGCCGATGGCCGCCGCCGCTTGATGGACGACTCAGCTGATGAGCCGTGTACCGTTAAGGTGGTGGCGTAGATCGTCACTGACGGCATGAAGGTGATTGTGGTACTGGGTCTGATTGTCTTTTATCGCCTGCAAATTGCTGAGGTCCATATACTCGTCTACATTTTCCTGAGGCTCACAATGAGCGTGTAAGTTCTGCAAGTTCCCTTTAAAACCTGCAGTAAACCCAGGCATGCCCTTCAAGCCAGCGTTGTTCTTAAGTTCGTTCAACCTGACCTCACTCCCCGTGCCACCCCATTGTGTCCTTGAGAAAGATTGTTGACTTGCAGAGGGTAGGTGTGATGCCGCGACAGTTTCTGAGGGAGGTGTGGCGTCATGGAACTTGGGGAAGGACTGGAACCTAGGCCATGACTGTGCCGGCACCGTGGAGGTGGGCTGCTCTTGTGGCGACTGTCCGCCCGACTTCTCTGACGTGGGCAACGACTTGAAGGGATGACAACTGCCACACATCATACAACCAGCCCTAGAACCATGCTATATGAACAGGCTGCACATTTTGTGCAAGAACTGTATATTTTGATCCGACAGAAATACACAAACTTTGTTTTGGTTTTTACTTAAATTCCATGACCATAGAAAGCGCACATACTGCCATTCACCTGCTACTGACACATCTCTGAGTTCAATTGCATAAATGTCCATATACTTCAGCAAACAATCAACTATTTCTGTTTTGCATTGATATGATTAATACTTCCACACACACACACTGAGGTAATTTCAGTGACTGAATATTCCCTATGCTTCATGCTGACCCTTCTCAATTCTATTATGTAATCATCACACATATTTTCACAAATATCGAGCCATCCATAACGTTCCATAACCAAGAATTCTATGTACTCTACTGAAGTGATGTTCATTGGTTCTATTGCCTAATCATTAGTCTTGAGTACTGAGAGAATTCTATTACTTTGAAGATGTCACTGAATTTCTGCCGGTCCTCAGATGACCTGCAGAAGTACGTGTCATCCCGAGTTCAATGACCTAAAGATTCATAATATATTCTCTCCGCTGAGGTATTCCTTATTTATTTTATTTAGAGATTTCACGTATTTTATGCAGATACTGATGTGTTCTATTACGTCAAGACTCCACAGTTCCTCCAGCTCTACGATGCTCCTACGTTCCATTATCTAACGACTTTTCCAATATTAAGGTGCTGTCGCCGTCATGTTTCATTCTATAAAGACTACGTAGTTTTGCATACACCGAACTCTTATAAGTTCCGTTACCTAAAGATTCTACGCATTCTATCAATACTGAGATGATCCTAAGTTGTTTTTCTCTAAAGATGCAATTCATTTTTGCCAATGCTGGGATGTTAATAAGTTTCTTAATCTAAAGAGTACATGTGCACCCTCCAGTACTGAAGTGTAAGGCTACACATTCATTAACTACACTTTCATTACTTCAAGACCCTATACAATTCTGGCAATACTGTGGTGTTACAATGTTCCACTGTCTAACAATAATACGCATTTCTGTCATACTAAGATATTCCGGACTTACGTTCTCTAACAATCTGTGGTTATCTGTCAAAAATGAATTCATTTGTTCTATTACTTCAAACTCACACGTATTACTGCCATTACTGAAGTGGTTTTTAGTTCCTTTATCAAATGATTCGATATTTTTGTGCTTACATTGAAATGCTCTAGAACCTCTTACCTAAAAGTCTACTACACATTACTGACAATACAGCGGTATCCCTAAATCCCATTACCTAAAGATTCCATGTATTTCTGTAGGACGGCAGCAGCACCAGTGTGTGTGCTGAGACTGGGCCTCCTGTAGTGGGGTCTTGCTCTGGCCGTTCTTGACGAAGGGGTCCACCATGCCTGTGGCCACTAACAGCTGCACCAAGTCCTTGAAGCCACGGTATGCTGCCAGGTGCAAAGCTGTGTCTCCACGCTCATTCTGGACTGTACATCCGCACCGCTGTAAAGATTAGAAAAATAAAGACAACGGTTGTTTGACTCAGAAGAAAAAAATTCACAAAAATTTAATATGATTATATAGAAAAATAAAAACAACGGTGTTTGACTTCAGAAGAAAAAAAAATCACATACACATATAGAGAAATTAAGACAACGGTGTCTGAATTCGGAAGAAAAAAAATTCACAAACATAGATAGAAAAGTAAAGGCAACTGTGTTTGACTTCGAAACAAAAAAAAATCACTATCATTCTAATAAGAACTTTAGCAAAGCATGGATGTTTAAGCTATGTTGGCTCCGTCTCTAAGACTGGATAATAGATGCGCCCAGGTGGGGACTCATGTGATGTGGATGAGCGTTTGCTGTGGCTGAACAAGCCAGTTCTTGAGTGGCAGTCCTAAGCACGGCTGCCGCGCGTGAAAATTGATGGCTGCGACTTGGTGGTCGCTGTTGCAGCTGTCCTTGTGTCTTTTATGTCGGTCAACGTTGAGTTTGTTTCTCCTCCCAGAGGCAATGCCCTGCAGGTACAGTTTGTGCGCAGATACAGCGATTTGTAGCTGTCTCTTCTTAGTGTCCACTCTTACATCAACAGATTCAGGACACGTTTCTGAACGTCACGTATTACAGCACTGGGTGCCCCGTCTTTGACTTATGGATAAGAAAAACACATAAGGGTCTAAAACTCAGCTTAACTAAGATGACATAAAATACATTAGAATCTCGAAATCAGCCTCATAAAAGCATGTATACATGAATGTGTGTGTGTGTGTGTGTGTGTGTGTGTGTGTGTGTGTGTGTGGTGGTGCGTGCGTGCGTGCGTGCGTGGTGTGGGTGTGTGTGTGGGGGGTTTTTGCGAAATATGTTAAAAATT
>JAPXFY010007653.1:0-10362 GCA_030674185.1 Monoplex corrugatus | reverse complement strand
GGGCAGTCTGGAATGCCGTGCTCTTCACAATGTTCAATGCTGTGGGATCTTTAGCGTGTGCAAGGCGGAAATCACACGGGTCTGTTTGTTTTTATCCCTTATGAAAATTGGACGTTAAAATCGACTTTTTGTCAAAATGAAGAGAAAATTTGAGGGTCTTATGGAAATGAACCTTGAAACTTTCAATTTAGTTATTGGCAAGTGAACGTCTGAACCACTCTGCCACTCTCCTATTACTACTATCATTATCTTATTATTGTCAGTATTATTTATAATATTAATTATTAATGTAACATTTTTAAATATTGTTACTATCATTACTATTATTATTATCATCATTATTATTGTTGTTGCTGATATTTTTATTATCATTTTTATTATTGTTATTATATTATAAAAATCACATCTCATCGTCATCATCATCATCATCACCAGAGCAACATGAACGTCCCAGCACAAAGCATCACTCTTGATCACAGAACATCAGTGACCTCTGTCCGGGTGTAGATACATCATGAATCAGAACCATACAAACTTCACAGTCCTACAGAAAAATGTGTCAGACTTTCGTTATGGGGATACTTCGTGGTTTTTGGCACACCGGGAGTGGTGTACGGGGATGTGTGATGAGTTCACTATTTCTGTCTTCTGCATGTAGTGGTCCCAAACAGGGTATGTTGGTACGGGTTCGGGATCCAACTTTTGGCATACTGGGTGACTGTTGAAAATGGAGAACAAAAATAGTTGAGTGCAATTCTCCCGGTATTGCGGGAACTTGGACAACAGGATACCGTAGTAAACGTATAAAAGAAGTGTCCCATAGAATCATCAGAAAACGCGTGTATATTACGCATATAACAAGCCTTTAGTCAGACTACATATACAGGCAATTGAGGATCCCCAGTTTTATTAAGGTATCGACGTCACCCTATTGTGGGTACATGATATTGCCACACCAGAGTTTCTCTGGACTCCTTCTCACGATATCTGGGGAAAAAGTGACGGCACCTCTGGCTGTGTCATCATGTTCAGTTTTCAGAGAACATCGTACACACCTCACACGTATGCAGACTTGATTTTTACACAGCGATACACGTCAAGGTGTCTTGCGTGTGGTCGTGACATAAAGTCATCACCTGCGTTTTTTCTACGACACGTGTTCAAATTCATGTGAGCAGTCTAGGGTCGTGTACCATTTATGGAGTGTCAGTCTGAAAATTTTATTTTCCTTTCACCCCGAGACACTTTAAAACCCCATCAGTACCCGTGGACTGTTCAAAATGTTCTGTCGATCACTATTCCAGTTTCAGCACCACCTGGGACTGTAACCCTGAAGTTTAGAGTGTGATTGATGGACAGGATGAAACAGAACACTTCCCTTCAGCAGTCTTGGTTGTCAGGGTTTGGTGGCTTCACGTAACAAATGTTTTGCATATGTAGAACAGATACTCATTTGCCTCCGCACTGGCACCATATGAATGTCAGAAGATGGGTGGACAGCTGGCTTCCATCAAAACCAGAAGGAAACATGTCGACTTCCTACAAATTTTTTAAATTACTTTGACAACTTTCATGTTTTGTCGGTTTGTCATCAGGCTGGAAGTTTGTGCCTTTTATGTACAGCAAGTTCCGTCATTGGTTTGAAAAACACAATCGTCTACAACATGGTTCATATCAAGGCCCCCTGGTACAACCCCAAAAGGATTTTTACAGTCGTAGTCTGAAGGCAAACGGGATATATTTTGCCACAGCTTCACGCCATATACTTTGTGAAGTGAAATCACAATCACAAAACCTGTATTTGTTAAAACAGTAATGTTCCTGTTTTTGACACAGCCCTGTCCCTTTTGACACAGACACAGCAGGACATTATCAGATTTTCCAGAGGGTCACATATCATATGAATTTGTGTCCCGTGATCTTCAGTTCGCCGGGGGACAAATGATGTATACAAGATCATGTGCGTTCTGGAATATTTAGCAATAAGAACACAGACACACTGACTTTTCCTGGGAAAACACACTGCCTACACCCTTGTCATGTTTGGGCTGTGTGATGACCCTGACAAAAACTGCCTTACACCCTGGTGTGGTGACTTCAGACACGACTGTCCAGATCATAGTGATGAGTCATTCTGTCAACATCCTTCATGCAGTGGTTTTCTGTGCACCAATGATCAGTGTTTTGTTGGGCAATCAAGTTGTGATGACCATGCAGATTGTCTGGATGATCGGATGTGGTCAGCTGCTTTAGCAGATACTGGAACTACCCGAAACAGGCCAACAAACATCAGCGACTTTTCATAACCTGGATGGTACAGGTTACTTTACTCAGCAATGATGACATTCGTCAGTCTTGCCCTGAATCATTACTGGTGTACAGAAGACTGGTTTTTACTGTCCCCTTTGTTCCCACTCGATGTAACGGATTTTCTGACTGTACATATGGTTTGAAGATGAACAAGACTGTGAGACGTTCACCTGTCCTGGTTTCTATAAGTGTCGTGATTCTAAAGTTTGTGTTCATGGAGATCAACTGTGTGATGGCTGGGGCCCAGTGTCCACAGCGTGGATGTGAATGGCTGTGTGACTTTGACCTGTCCTGATGGCTGTCAATGTCAAGGTCAGTCTTTCTTATGCCCCCGGCCTTTTTCTGTGCTGATCTCTTTCCACAGTTTTCGTTACATGGACGCCACAGGTCAGGAATGACGCTGGCTGATTTCAGTAACAGCACGATATCTCATTGTCAAAGCCTTTCCACATGTTCTTAGTCAATTATATCAAGTGTGAAGCTTCGCAACTACAATTCCTTGATCTGACCTACAACCACCTGAGAATCGTGGATGAGATTATTTTTCTGCAACTATGGAATTTAAGAAGTTTATTTTTAGCAAACAACCCTGTGACGTTTCTGACAAGTAAACCATATTTTCTGTTTCATTATGGTCTAACAAAAAATATCTGCTTCAAGAACACGGTCCAGATACTTAACAGTAAGCTGCCCATGTACTTTTCCCAAGTCACACATTTGGATTTATCATTTACTGGCATTGGGCACAATCAGTCCGAGTACCCAGTCTATGCCACAGCTGACTGTAACTGGACGTCAGAGGAAATTTTGGTGACCCGTTCCCTTGGATGCGTTGTCCACGTGGAGACTTTTGAAAAACTATTCACCTTAAATTATAGGCTTTGTTGCCAGAATTTAATTTTGACACATCAATACAATGCGTTGGTTTCACCACAACCCCTGTTTTCTTCATGTACCATATTTGATACCAATGAACTGTACAGGCTTTTCTTTTGGTTACTTAGTGTCTTCTCTATTATACTGAAATTTTGGTTGTTTCATAGCAAAATTCGTGGGAAAAGAAATATTTGGCGGTACGTTCTTTAAAATGTATTTTCCATTGCAGATTGTTAACATTTGTATGGGAATCCATGTCTCCATGGTTACGTGGCCACGAAATGTTCTATAAAAAAATACATCTACTTTGAAAGACTGGGACAACAGTGTGACTTGCAAAGTTGCTGGTTTTCTTTCCCTTTTGTCCAGTGAGGTGTCAGTTTGATCCTCTGGTTCATGACATGGATCACATCATTGTCCTTGGTTTCCCCTTAACTACTGTGGACATTCAATAGACGTCTGACCGCTGCAGCTTTGTACAGTGTCATGGTGTTTTGGGGACTTTTGTTGTCTGTGATACCTTTTCTTCCTGGACTGTCACACTGGGGCCTTGATGGCCAGTCTGGTCTGTGTCGTTGGCTCTATTGATGTAACTCCAAAGAAAGTGTTCAGGTGGTTCACAGTCATGTTGTATTTAACTGTATCCTGTGCTTTGTGGTGGTGGTTGGTCAACTCATCATTTATAGACGAACACCCAAACCATCCAATCCTAATGGGATCCCCCAAAGAAAATGATTTATTTTTCAGTCCACTGTTGTAAAAGTGGCTGTAAAAGATGCTGTGTGCTGGTTTCCTTGGTCTGACCAATATGATGGCTCTAAATGACAGTGGCTCCTCAGACAACATCATGTGACCATGGTTGTATTCCTACTACCAATTTAAATGTGCACTCAACCCATGCTGTACATATGGACTGTTGTAACACAACTAAAAAAACAAGAACAGGAAGAGGGACTGTTACACGTGATAAATCACGACATCTACTGTTCGACAAAAACAGTTTTATCAACAAATTGCCGAAGGACTTGTCATTATCAGAGTCTGTTTTCAAAGAGCTGTAGAGCTGTCTGTTGTGTATCTGCATGTCAGCTGTATGTAAGGCCTTCACCAGGACGTGCTGACTTGATTATAATGTGTCTGCTGTCAATGTCCATGTCAACCTGTACTTGAAGCCTTCATTGGACCAGTGAACTGACCATTTTCATTGAATCCGACCACTGTTATTTTGGGGCCATAGTTCACACAAAATGGGTAATTATGGGTAATGGTTGAATATTTCATTATTTTTTCAATATGTAAGAAAAAAACAAAGGAGCAAAGTGCGATCTGCACGCTTTGGCTCACATTATTGAGTTATTTTGATACATTTTTTGCCTTGGAGCTGAGTATATTTTTTACAGTGAAAACATGCTGGGTTTTTTTGGCTAAGTTTACAAAAAAAAACAAATAATTACTAGGGTAGTTAAGTTTTACTGGTTTGTGGACAGACTGTGATTACTTGATGTCTATTGCAGTGTATGTTGTCACAGAACAAGATCAGGTAAAGGCTGTGTATTTGGGTGGCCGGCTGGGCACCTGGTTTGGTTCACTCAAGTGCTGTTGCTTCTTGCTTTTGAACCTGAGGTCTGTGATCTGGAAACCTGATCAAGGAAGCAGCAAGGCAGGAGTGAACTTTAGCATGAGAATAACGTGAAAAATAAATGTTAAATGGATAAATAAAAACACAAATGAAAGTCGTCAGACTCAGGTGGAAATCCCAAAAACAATTATTCGAAAAAAATCTTTGGGATTCCATATCAGTAAGGTTATATCACCAGGGAAAAGGCCCCAAAAACTGAATGGTGGAAAATAATAAATAAATTGATCATATAACCAAATATGAAATAAGAATAAAACCCAGGCAAGTATAGGTAATCAAGGGGTATTTATTAAGCGTCGATCATAGTATGGTTTGTTCAAAACTATTGAGTACACATTGAAGGAAATAGAACAATTGATTAAAATCCTTGAAAGGCACAGCAAGGAAATAATATTATTACAGAACTCCTAAGGCACACAGACAGGGAAATAGTACAACTTTTTAGAATACTGAAGATATACATCACAGGAAATAGTACAACTATTAGAACTCCTCAAGGCACAAAGCACAGGAAATAGTTCAATGCATTAGAACTCCCGAAGGCAAACAGCACAGGAAATAGTACATCTCATTAGAACTCCTGAAGGAACTCAGCACAGGAAAAAGTCCAACTCATTAGAACTCTGAAGGCACACAACACTGAAATAGTAAATCATTAGAACTGAAGGCACAAAAGCACAGGAAATGGTACAACTATCAGAACTCCTGAAGGCACACACCACAGGAATAGTACAACTCGTTAGAACTCCTGAAGGCACACAACACATTGAAATGGTACAACTCATCAGATTTCCTGAAGGCACACAGCACAGGAAATGGTACAACTCATCAGAATCCTGAAGGCACACAGCACAGGAAATGTACAACTCATCAGAATCTCTGTTCTCTTCTTTTTTCTGTCTCTTTTTTCTCTCTCTCTCTCTGGCTCTGTCCCTGTCTCTGTCTCTGTCTCTTTTCTTTCTCCCCTCTTTCTCTCTATTTGTCTCTCTCTCTATCTGTCTCTGTCTCCCCACCTCTCTCTATCTCTCTGTCTCTCACTCTCTCTTATCTCTCTGTTCTCTCTCACTCTCTTCTCTGTTCTCTTTTCACTCTCTCTCTATTCTCTATAAACAATAAAAATAATAATTACAATATTTATATAGCGCAAAATCTTGATAAATCAAATCTAAGCGCTGAAGCAGACACACACGCACGCACGACGCACGCCGCACGCACGCACGCCACCCCCACACGCACGCACCCCACACCACACAACACACACACACACACACGCATGGCTTTTAAAATGGGGAGAAAGAATAAAAGCAATAAAAGCAAGAATAAAAGCAATGGAAAAATTATGGGAGAGCTTTGCAATACAATTATATATTATAACCATGTGATTCCCCCGAGCGGAGACAGGCTGCAGAGGGGGGGGGGGGGGGTTGGTGGGGTTTTAGGATTTTATGCGGAGGAGAAAAGGTGAGTTTTGAGAGCGGAATTGAAGGAGACAAAAGTAGGTTGCTGACGGATGAGGGGAGGAAGTTTGTTCCGAGAGAGGGGGCCAGAAACAGAGAAGGTCGTGGACCATAGGTATTGAGCTTAGTGCGTGGAAAGCGAAAAGTCAGAGGTCGGAGGTGAGCGGAGGGTACGTGAGGGAAATAGATCTCAAGTAGGCTTGACAGGTATTCGGGGGGGCCCTGCGTTATTGAGGCTTTTGTGCACATGGTGTTAGTTTGTACTGTAGGGCCTTTGTTTACAGGGAGCGAGTGAAGTTGTGCCAGGAGTGGAGATAATGTGGTCAGCTTTTTTCTTTTTGAGTACAAGGCGTACAGCATTGTTTTAAATGCGCTGTAGGATTTTGAATGGTGAAGGCAGGAAGACCAGACAGGAGTGAATTGCAATAGTCAATGCGAGACATTATGAAGGAGAGAACGGTTTTTTCAGTTGTTTCGACAGAGAGATTTCTTCCTGATCAGCCTTATACGATGGAGATGATAGTAGCAAGATCTGGCAGTTTGAGAAACAAAGTTGTTCATGGAGAAGGGTAGGTCAATGTCTCTCACTCTCTCTCTTTTCACTCACTCTCTCTCTCTCTCACTCGTTTTTGCTTTTGCTTAATTAGTGGGAGGGATCGATGTGGTTGGTTAAGGCGACAGTTTGGTGATTTGTGTGTGTGCTTGGGTGCTGGTTTGTTTCCAGGAAACGAAACTTTGTTCTGAACACTTTTTGTTGGTGAAAATCCGTTATGGGACCACATTACACCAAAAGGGAATTTTCGGTGCAAAGGTATGTCAGCTGCTTTTTGTCATGACAATGAACATCTCTGTCCCAGTGGACATGCCCTTATGATCGTGTCAAAAAAATGGTGAAGTACTGTCACGATTTGCGTGTTCCAGCTGATTGCAAAAGGCAGCACTGGATTCTACACCCAAGTGTGGAACATATATTTCGGAATGGCTGTATGACTTGGTGTCCACACCCCAACATTCGTTGTTGATTTTTCCAATGACGAAGCCTGGACGTGCAGTGTTTCAGACTGTTCTTTTCCTTTCACCTGAAAGTCAAACACCCAAAAGTTGTTAGTGGACTATACAATTGTTCTTTTGATCACTATTCCAGCTTTCAGCACCACCTAGACTGTAACTTGATGAGACAGTGTGAAGATGGACAGGATGAAACAGAACACTGTCCCTTCAGCAGTCTGGTGTCAGGGTTTGATAGATTATGTAACCATTGCTACACATTTGTCTGTGTTCCAGATATGAGTAATGTTAGAAATTTTTCTTCGATTCATCAAACAATACTGCTACTCTTTGGGAAGCATCAACTGGAATGCCAATGTGAGGAGGACTGGATTAGAATAGTTGACAGTTTAACATATCCTTTATTTTTATCCTGAAAGGATTTGGTTCAACTTGACCTTGGTAACATGTCGTTTCCCAACATTGTACAGAAGAAGGGCATAAGTGAAGACGGGACCGTTGTTTACCATTTTTTCAGTATCAATATGTATGGGATTATAAGCCCAAAGAGACACCGGGATGATCTACAGTGTTAACACTCGTTTGAGGCAGATGACTGTGATTTTGTCTTTCGAGTAAATAAACCAGAGTAATGTGGTGAATATACGACAAATCGGGACCCACCCCCCTTCACAGGCAATCACGTTGACCAGGACCCCTTTTCCTATCCACACACACCAATCTCTGATGGCGGTGTCCTGTGGTTCCGTGGCACACACATTTCTACTGTGTGGTTCACTCAGAAGGGACGTGTGTGGTCAAGGTCACACATCTTCATGTACTTTTTCTGATCACTTTTCACACAGTCATGGTGGGTTTGAATCTAAAAGTTGGTCACTTTCACTTTTGTCCCTTTATTTACTGTGATGATGACGTCACCACCTGTCATTCACCTGGTATGTAATTCCCTAAAAGACTGTCAGGATAAGAGTGATGAGTCTTTCTGTAAACATCTCCTTGTGTCAACATTTTTTAGCTGTATAATGGTCAGTGTGTGTCCTATGATGTTGTCTGTGACAAAGTGTTCCATTTCTGGACAAATCAGATGAGCTGAACTGTGAAGGTACAGATACAAAAGAATTGACCACGCAGGGTTTTTTCCATTTCCGGGTTCTTGTTGATTTTGATGGTATCAACACTTTCATTTCAACCCCAATAAAGTCCAATGAGTCCTGTCCTGACAGCCATTATCGTTGTCTGGTAAAATTCAATGACTGCCTGCCTGTTACACACGATGCAATGGAATGTTCGACTGTTTGGATCACGAGGATGAAAGGGGATGTCATGAATTGGCGTGTCCAGGTTTTTTTTCGATGCAGGACTTCCATAATATGTTACATGGTGATCATCTCTGTGATGGCGGGCCCTCACTGCCCATGTATGATTGATGAATTTGGGTCGTGGTTGATGTGGGACTGTCCTGTGGCTGTCTGTGTCAGGGTTCACGTTTCTGTGTCATCAGCCTTTCTCTGCTCACCTCTTTCCCAAAACTCCGTTACCTGGATGTTAAGGTACGGAATGAATCTGTTGATGTGAGTAAATTACACCTATCTTATTCGTTTGATTCTTGTCGAGTGTTCTTTGATGCCCTGTCCAACATAAAGTTGCCCAACTTTACAGTTTCTTGATCTCCTGGAACAAACTACAACATGTCAACATGACTTATTTTGTTGGTTTAGAAAACTTCAGACATGTCTGTCCAACAATCCTATCACCTCACTCTTCTCGACCCTTGTCTGAATTCTGCAAAGTGAACTCACAATGATAGATTTGTCATATACCACACTGACAGTGTTTGCACCGAAGTTTGTCCAAGTTCGTGAATTTTTCAGAACTGAATTTAAACGTTTACTATACCAATACTTTTCAGCACTGGGGGTTTTTCAGTTTACACCAAAGTTAACGGCATGTACATGGAAGGTAGTCCTTTTGAAAACTTTTTCAACCTGACATCTTCAAAGATCTTGTCCATCTCTATGTCATATCGACACTGAATTTAAATTGGGCTGCAAAGAAATACTCCCAACATAACTTTGATGATAAGTTTTGCTATTCCCCCAAAGACGACATTTCTCTTTGTGAAGATTTACTTCAATCAGAATGTAACCGGGGTGTTTCTCTGGCGGGATCAGCTGTCTGTCAGTGACAGGTAACATTTTGTTTTGTTGTACGTTTTTGTGCACAGAAGGGAATACTTCTTCAAATGGATTCAGTGTGTTTGTCACCAACTGACCATGGTTTATTTCTGATGGGTGTCTACATTGCTATTATTGGTGTGGCTGATGAACTGTTCCCTGGAGATATCTTTATTACGATGACACATGGACAAGCAGTGTGGCCTGTAAAGTGGGCTGGTTTTTTGTCTCTTCTGTCCAGTGAAGTATCAGCTTCATTTGGCTCATCACACTGGATCGTTTCATTGTCCTTCTTTTCCATTTAGCACTTTGCGATTTGAAAGAAAAATCGCAGCAGTGGGCTTGTCTGTGACTTGGTTGGTTGGCTGGTTTTGCTTGTTCCTTTACTTCCATTGACATCATACTGGGAGTTCTACAGTCAGGCAGGTACTGTATTCCACTCCAGTCACTTAAATTTTAAAAGGGCAAGTTTATTCCTTTGGTGTTTTGATCGTCTTTAATTTCATTCTGTTCTTCTGATCTCAGCTGGCCAAGTTTTATCTACTGGTCAATAAGAAGAACGATGGGTAACAAACCACCAAACATTCACGAGACATGACCATAGCACGGCGGTTGATCACTGTGGCCCGTAACAGACTTCATGTGCTGGTTTCCCATTGGCTGTGTGGTTTTTGGCATTGGCTGGTTTCCCCTGCTGGAGAGGTAATGTTGCCCTTTGGGATCTTCTATTTCCCTTAAACCCTGCTTAAAACCTTTGTATATACCTTTAACACAATTTGGCAGAAAAACGGGAAAAAAATTTCGAGAGACAGAGCTGTTTAAATGGGGTGGAATCTCATGCTGACACATGACAATAAATAATTTAGGATGTTCCGGAAGATATTTGTAAAATTTTCTT
>JAPXFY010007652.1:0-10363 GCA_030674185.1 Monoplex corrugatus | reverse complement strand
AGGAGCCGACGAGAAATCAAAATGGGATATTGTTACCCTTAGTAGACGACACTTTTTTCGAACTGGAAAAAAACTGCTTTGCAGTCGACATCAGCAACCGTATCTACAGGCCTGGAGAAGATTAGAATTTTCTACTAGCCAGTCGGGATAGTGGATTTTAGGATCTATAGCCCGCAGATATTTTCACTAGCCGACATGTTGCCCCCGAAAAATAATGAAATTCTCTTTATGACGATGACAAAAATATTCAGCAGAATAAGCTATTGTTACAATAAAGGTGGTCAAACTTTCTTCTGGAGACTTTCATCAGGGTGGGGTGGGGGGGAGGTGAACAGTGGGAAATCTAGTGATAACATGAAGACGTAAAAGGCAGCTGACTGATATCAAAGTTTACATGGATTCTCTGCGTAGGTTTGAGAGAGCTCTTTAGTTTATTTTAATCCAACTGATCATTTGTTACGTTTTGCTTGCAAAATTACTTCATTGTCATCTTGCAATTATTTCGCTTTCAAAATGTTAATCATTACTTTTAAAGTGTGAGTGTGTGTGAGGGAGAGAAAGAGACACAGTATGAAACCATTAAGAGAGAGAGAGAGTAGGTATACATATGTGTGTGTAGCACACGCATAACACATAGTGAGAAATGTTGGCATGGTGAGACTTGGTAAGTATGTTCATTAAAAGCAACTCTAGCAGAACAATTGGCACTTTTATACACAAAGATGGTTAGTTTGCTTTTTTTTTTAAAGAAAATAATTTTGTTTCATTGGATCACCAGCCACACCTATCTGTTAGCTAGGTCTGTAGTGGTATGAACAACATATCTGTTGGCTTTTGTTGATTGGTTGATGTGTGTGTGTGTGTGTGTGTGTGGTGTGTGTGTGTGTGTGTGTGGTGTGTGTGTGTGTGTGTGTGTGTGGGTGTGTGTGTGTTTGTTTTGTTTTGTTTTGTTTTGTTGTATGTCTAATTTTATTTCGTTTCTGTTTTTTCTCCAAATTTCTATTTGTTGTTGTTGCATAAGTATATGTATCTTTAGTGTGTGTGTGTGTGTGTGTGTGTGTGTGTGTGTGTGTGTGTGTGTGTGTGTGTGTGTGTGTGGTGTGTTCGTGTGTGGTGTGTGTTCTTGACTTCAGTAGTTCTGTGGTGAAGGGAAAACATTTTGAAAACATTTATTTAATCCACCCTAATAGAAATGTATGTTCTGAGAGACAAGTGAATATAATGCAAGAAAAATCGTCAAGTAGCGTCTATGCCTTCTAAACTAGTTTGTTTGATGGAATCTTATGAAGTGATGCATCAAATTTGCTCTTGTCTCTCGAATTTCCTTGCCAACAGCACACACATTCTGTTCCCCTCCCCATCCCTTGATCTCGATAAGACATGTTGCATTATTTGTTTGGTTTCCTTACTTAATTAGAAGCTTCTGGACTGTTCGACCAAAACTGACAGATTGGGGGAAAGGTCGATGATCTGTAAACACTCGATCTTATCGCATTGACCCTCTTCCACTAACAGGCCTACGGGAAGCAAGAGTTGCCTTTCCCTAGATAGCCTCGTTTTCGCGCGTAGGTTGGCAGACTCAATCATTGCAGACGAAATCAGTCGGCAGATCGGATAGTCTGAAAAATCGAAATAATGTTATAACTGCAGGGGTCAGAATTGTCACTCGCCCAACGGACTAGTACTTTTTGATTTTGACTCGCCCGACAGGTTTTTTACTCGCCTCGGGCGACCGGGCGAGTGGATTTCGCCAGCCCTGTATCCACAACAATAACAATAACAAAATGAAGGCACAAACGAGCAAACAGATGAAAACCGTATTAACGAAGCAAAATAACAAAAACAAAAAGCAAAAAAGCTAAAGACATTTTGGAGTTTGTTAATAGGGATTCATCGTATTCGAAGAAATCCGTACGCGGTTCATCCAGATCCGCCGGAAAGTTATCTGGCATAGGCTAACTTCTTGAGCATGCGCTAACCCTCTGCGCTTGTAATGTCTTGAAATGGACAGGGGGCCCGCGCCGTTTGAACTTCGACTCATTCGAATGATCGGGACATTTGAGATCGGCAGCGCTCTAGCCAAACTTCATGTGGCAGGTGCGATGACGCTCCGCTCTGCCTCCGATCCTCTGACTTTTCGCTTTCCATGCACTAAGCTCAATACTATGATCCACGAGCCTTCTCTGTTTCTGGTCCACTCTCCTGGAACAAACTTCCTTTCCCCCAGTCCGTCAGCAACCTTTATTTTTGTCTCCTTCAAGTCCGCTCTCAAAAAACTCACCTTTTCTCCTCTGCATAACATCCTGACCTCACTCAATCCCTCTGCAGCCTGTCTCCACTCGGAGGGGAATCACATTGTAATTTATATAATTGTATATAATATGCTCTCTATAATTTTCCATTGCTTTTATTCTTTCCCCCCATTTATAGCCGTGTGCGTGTGCGTGTGCGTGTGTGTGTGTTGTTGTGTGTGTGGGGGCGTACGTGTGTGTGCGTGCGTGCGTGCGCTTAGATTTGATTTTATCAAGATTTTGCGCTATACAAATAAAATATTGTAATTGTAATTGAGACTTAAGATTTAAAGTCCACGGCTCCAGACAGCCGGCATCGTAAAAGGAAAGTGTAGCCACCCGAGGGTCGCGGGCCCCAGTGTTCATTTGGGTTTTGAGCGTCGGATTTCTCATGCTTAAATGGTTGTGGGTTCGATCCCGGGTGTGCTACATTGAAACTGGCCTTCTCATTTGTCCCATCTTAACATCATCGTTGTTCTGGTGGTGTCAACATAGAATTAGAGAAGTCCCCCTTCCCCCACTGTCCTGTGATGGTTATTCCGTCGGTCATGTCACCGGGGGGTGGGTGCTGACGTAAAAAACTGAACCTAATCAATCAATCTACCCGAGGGGAACCCATGATCCCTGGGGTTTATCAGCGTAGCGCTTTAACCCTTTGCCCTTCAACTCCCGTACCCTATGCACCAACTCCCAAAAAAATTAACCCTTAGATTCCCTCACCCTATCCACCAGCTTGTGGGAAGTGGTGGAGAGGGTGAAGGAGTCACAGGGTCCAGTTTTTGTTTTGTTTAGCATGGCAGACAATGCGTATGCGGTGGACTGGGGTGCGGGAGCCCAAAGGGGTTTAAACCCAAAAAATTTCAGCTTGCCAGAAACTGTGGAGCGCCCGGAGGGTCAGACAGATTGCAAACCCCAGGTGGAACTTATTTGTCGTGGAAAAAAAAAAACGGCAAAAACGGCGGGAAACGAAGCTTGAAGTAATGATCAGTTTCACATACAATCCCTCTGTGTGTGTGTGTGTGTGTGTGTGTGGTGTGTGTGTGTGTGTGTGTGTGTGTGTGTGTGTGTGTGTGTGTGTGTGGTGTGTGTTTCTTGTCTGTCCGTCTGTCTGTCTGACTGCCCTGACTGTGTGTCTGTTTCAGTATGTCTCAGTGTCTGTGTGAATGTGTGATTGCACGGGGCTTACATAAAATGTGGAATCAAAACATATCGGCAAGGATTCATCTCTGTTCTGTGGGTGTTTTATTGTTTGTTGTTGTTTCGTGTTGTTTTCCTTCGTTGTATAAAGTAGTGGAAACGTATGGCTGTCAAACTGAAAACTGAGTTCTGAAGTAAAAAAAAAAACAAAAAAACAATTTTTCCCGGAAATAACGTCACCCATCTACCTCACTACCACAAACAAAACGCCAAGATCACAGACGATATGGTGGTTGATAAAGAAGACATTCTTTTTTCATTTCCCTTCCCCCTTTTTTCTTAAAGCTGTTAGAGTTGGTATATCATTCATTTTCTTGCTCATATTAATTCATATCCATACTCATTCTTTTGTCATATTGAATTGACCATGTGAAGCTTGGGCTGCTCTCCTCTTCGAGAGTGCGTTACCGCAACCCAGCGCCATCAAGTTTTCCTTGACGAAGATTTTTAGAAGGGCAGGAAGGCTAATTGGCCTTTGGGGGAAGGGACCGGGGAAATTCTACTTATCCTTCCACTGTTTTATAGCAGAGGAGTGGGCGAATTTACCCTGCTCTTCACGATTTTCAATGCCGTGGGATCTTTGCGTGCGCAGGCCGAAGGCACATGGGTCCAACTTATTTTTCGTCCCCTCCCAAGGACAAGGCGTTCTTTTTGATAACCTCGTGTTTACTTATTGGTGGCGACGTCTAAACCCATTCTGTGTTACTCTTCTTCTAAAATTTTCGCGCAGAAATCAAAGATTTCGCAGTCCGGTGCTTTTCTGTCATCTATAAATCTCGGAAAAAATGTTTCCCATGATTTTGATAATTATTACCTGTTTCACATTACTTCATTACCATTGCTGACACTAATTTTCTGGTTTTTTTTAACTTTCTTTTTTCAAGGCTGCAGAAGTAGTTAGAAATTTCTTCTCCATGGCAGCCCTTTTTCGCTTGAAATTGGAGTAATAATCCGTGCATCTTTTTTTTTCTCTTAATAACGTTAATTGGTAGTTATGTAGTTGCTGCAACTAGACAGATTCGACAAATGTCTGTCCCCTTTGCTGCAGTCCTTTATTATCCTATCATCAGACGCGTCTTTTGATTTTTTTAAAAACAAAATCTTGCCCCCGATGTAATAATCTGAAAATAACTGGGATGAAAGTAAGACGTTAAAGCCATACAAATAATTCTTCCCTTCATTGTGATCTATCCTCTCTGTCTCAGTGTCTCTGTTTTCTGTCTCTCTCTTCTCTGTCCCTCTCTCTCTCTCTCTGTCTTCCTCTCTCCTCTCTTTCCTCTCTTCTTTTTCTCTCTTCCTCTCTCCTTTTCTCTCTCTCTCTCTGCTAGTACTTCATCGTCGCTTTTTCTTTCTTTTTTTATATTTATTTTCTTTCCTTGTTCTTGTTGGCACGCTTTCACGTCCCTTCAGTAGCATTGCTCTCACGCTCATCTTGGCCCTTCTGCTCCCATAAAACCCCAAAGTTTATTTTTTTTGTGTTCTCCTAGTGCCAGGAACTCTGCAAGAGCCAACTATACAGAGCCCCCATGTGGTCACCACCACCAAAGAGTTTCTGGACTGCTGCCGGGTAAACTTAGCGGGTGCCAATTCTGATCCACCCTTACTATGAACACTGTCTACTAAATCTCCTCTGAACACCAGTAATCGTTTCAGCGTGGAGCCAGGCTGAGTGAGCGAACCCTGTGGATTAGGGAAACCCCCTCCACATCTCTCCATTGACCCCCCCCAACGAAAAACCACATCAAAGACACAAAATCCTCTCTTATTTGCTAAAGTAAAAGCCCTAATAGACCTAGACATCTCAGACTCAAACCCTAGACATCAATAGACCTGGGACATCTAGATTAGACCTAGACATCTAGACCTAAAATCATCTAGACCCTAGAGGATCTAGACCACTTGGACATCTAGACCTAGACATTCTAGACCTAGACATCTAGACCTTAAGAATCTACTGATCTAAAGACACTAGCCCAATCCAAAAGACCTAGCCCAATTCTAGAGGATCTAGACCTAGCCCTAATCTAGATCTAATAGACCTAGAAATTAGAATTGGGGGGCATGTTTCATTCAGACATAAGAAGTAGTCAAATCTTCGTTAGTGGTTTAGGGTATATTGATTCCAAATGGCGATAAGGGGTCATAATTTATTCATTTAGCAATTCACTCATGTTGAAACTGAACAACAGAAGGTCCTCAGAGGACATGCCCTTCTCAAGCAAGTGTTTCGGTTCTAAACTCCTAACACTCTAAGCAGTCCTGAATCCCCTTTCTGCTGTCAAATTTTCTATTTTTTTTTTTTTTTTCCAGATCGAATCCTCGCTTTCAGGGTGATTGAGCATAATCACTACAAAACAGCTTCAGATATTTTGTATGGCCCGATTGATGCTGGAATTTAGACATACAGGGACAGATGATACAGCGCTAGGTCGGATCTCAAGACCTAGCTGTAACATAGAGCTTATGCGTCGGTTATGGCTTATGCTACGTTCATTTTGGATCTTTCTTATACTTGACCTTTGTGGCGTAGTCCTTGTGCTTTCTAATTCCGAGCGCAGATGCAGTCTTGAAAAAGTGAAACCAAAAACTGCGTTGTCTCTTTTAAAATTTTTCGCACAGCTGCCTGGAGATACTTGCGACTTATTTCAATTTTTTATACTCATCGTGAAAAAAAAAAAAAAAAAAAGTATGAGCCATAAACGTAAGTGTGTTGTTAACATTATGATGTAAAATTATTTCAGTTTCACGACGGAAGAAGACAAAGTTGTAGCGTCCCCTGGGTGATGGTAATCTTGATGGGCAACGCTGTGGGCCGTGTTACCATGTGTGGCTGGGGCACCTACGACGTGGAGCCCCTTTGGCACCTCTTGTACTCTGCAATGGTCCACTCCTGATAGGTCAGTTCTTTCGTTGTTTTTTATGCTGTTGTTTAATGGAATGGTTGGATTTTATGGCTATGAGCGTACAAAACCTGGACAATTGTAGGCACTTTGATATAGACACTAACACTTTGGGCATTTTTCACTTTGGGCAAACATGATCTTGGACGTTTTGACCCCGGGTACTTCAGCTTTGGAAGATGAACAGAGGCTGTCATACCAACCCTCACAAAAATGGTGTATGTGTGCGTGAGTGGTGTCTGTTTTGCATGTATGTGCTGTGAGTATAAGTGTCTTGTGTTTATATAAAAGTTTGTGTATGAGTGGGGTGTTTGTATGTTTTGTTTATGCTAGAATGTGTGTTTTTTCGTGTGTACGCCCGTATGCGTGTTTGGTGCCTGCCCGGGTGTGTTGTGTATGTCAGTCTGTATATACTTGTGTATTGTATTCAGCTTGCATGTATTATATTATCATGTGTGTGTGTGTGTGCGTGTTTAATGTTCTGTGTTTCAGTGTGTGTATGTGCGCGCTGGGGGTGTGCGCCGTGATGTGTCTCCAAATTGGAGAGGGCCGGATTTTGAAATCCCACAGTGCAGTTTTTTTTTTTATTCAGATCTGTCCACTTTGTGTTGCAGAGCGTACATTACCTGCGTTTTTCCTCAGCTGCCTGATGCTGCCTCTGGTGATAATGTCGGCTCTTACGGCTTCATCCTGCGCGACACCAGCGTGCCTCACGCAGGCTGCGCTGTACAACCACCACAGCCCACGTAACTGTCGGAGAGCTAAGCAAGAGATGAGACTTCAAGGTTTGGAAATTTCATGCGCGCCCGTAACAACATTACCATACACATACACATACACATTTAGTGTGCACCCCGCCGTGCTTGCGGGCGTGATCACACACATAACAAACACACACACCGCATGGGACAGCAGGCACACCGCGCGCACCAATACACCCTGCATGAACGCATGCAACACACACACACCACACACACACACCCCACACACACACACACACACACACACCACACACACACACATACAAACACGCACACACACACACGTTAAAACACATTACGTGGTGAACATTAACTGAAATTGAAAAACACACTCCACTACACCACTCAACCACACCACACACCACCCAACCACACACCACACACACACACACACACCACAACACTCACACAACACACCACACACACAACACACACACAACCCCACACACAACACACACACACACACACACCACACACACACACACACCAATAAGCACGCACACGTGCTCAGCGAGGATCAAGGCTAGAGTAATATCAGTTTGTTAGACCTGTGACCTTTGACCAAATATTTCAATCTCTCTTAACCACAAAGACCGCCCTGGTTACAAATTAAACAATTAAACAACAACAGCAACAACAATAACAAACAACAACAATAAGAAGAAAAGAATGATGATGATGGGAAGATGAGACGATTTATGATGATGATGATGATGGTGATGATGAGACTTGTACGGCGCCTATTCTCACAAGAGCCCCTAAGCGTTTTACACAAGCATGGGTGAAGGGGGCAGAAACACTGTATAATAAATTCAAGTAAGCCGTATTACAAACCACAGTCTTGATGACTGTGCTACCGTGAATGTTGAATTCGTAACGAAATTTCTTCTTCCAGATGACCATACTGATGACAGTCTGTTCCTCCTGGCTTGGTTTCCTTACGCTATCGTGGCTATGATGGCCGCCTTTCACCCCAGGGCTGAAGTCAACGCCCCGACATCATCGTGCCCACTCTCTTAGCCAAGACCCCGCCCATCACCAACCCCCTCGTCTAAATTCACCATGAACTCCCGCTTCTCCCACCGCTTCACCTGCTGTTCCGTCCCCATCCCCATTTCCCCCCCCCAAACCCCAAACCCTGCGCCACTACTCCCCACGTGGCCACAGCATCAAGGCCAAGGACGAAGAGGACGTGCACCTCCAGTTCTTCACTGGTGCTGATGGCGAATGGTGGTGGTGGCAGCGTTGATCCGCCGGAAGGGAGTAGCTGCGCTTCAGTTCATGAGCAGGAACATGAACGGCAATGTGAGGAGGGAGGGGTGCAGAATACCGCAGAATCTGGACTTGAGAACGTGGAGGAGGAGGGAAGACGGGGTGGAAAAAATGGGGTTGAAGAGATGGAAAGTGGATGGGGCGAGCGACAAAGTGAGCGAAACTTGCTGAAAAGCGGATGCCACAAAGCAAAAGCGTAGACGAAAAGAGCGTGAACCCCGAGCACTTCGACGAGAAAAGTGTGTGGTTCGAGTGGAAACACAGGCAGCTGAAAGGGGACAGCGGGCTGGAAAGTGAGCAGGACCAGCAGGAAAGCGAAAGGGGAAACAAACAAAAGTGGGTGGGACCGGCTGAAAAGTCTCTGGGGTGGGTTAAAGAGAAAAATTAACGAAGGGGGAAGGAAAATGAGCACTACCAGCGGAAAAGTAGCTGGGTCGACCCTGAAAGCGGGCCAGACTCACTGGGAAAAAGGCAGGACAAACAGAAAAATTTACAGCACCCAAAATGGAAAGTGGGCGGACATGCTGGAAAGTGATGGAAGGGAACAGGAAAGTGGACGAGAGAAGCGTAACATTGGGTGGGACGACCACAGATGCAGACCAGACTTGCTGGAAATTGAGCAGGACAAAACAGGAACTGGGCGGCATGAGCAGGAACGTGGGTGCAGTTTGGTTTAACATTTAACAGAGCAAGCAGAACGTGGGTGGAAACTTGCTGAAAAAATTTGTGGTCTCAACAAGAAAGTGTGCCACCGCACGGAACAGGGAGAGAGAATCGTTCCGTGCGAGAAAACGCGCTGGAACAAAGACAGCACAACAGCGAAAACGCACGAATCCGGCAGAAAAAGCGGACAGGACATTTCTCCCAAAAGGGGGTTGGTCTGCGAGAAGAAGAGATCTTTAAACGTGGTGGCAGTCTCTCAAATTTTTTCTAGAGACAGAGGATGCAGCATATGGAAGAACGGAGAAGGTAGAATCGAGCCGCGTCCGTGGAAGATCAAGGGATCAACAACATCCCAGTCCCCAATGCTGGAAAAATACAATTTCTTGGTGGAAGTGCTTCAGATTTTCCGTAACTTTCGCAGCCCAAAAGTGTCTTGAAACAACGCATAGCTCGTATAGTATCTTCAGTTTAGCTCATCAGTAGAAAGTGTTGTTACTTCCTAGATAAACTTGGTGGAATTAGTTTGCTAGTAATTAAAAGTAGAAACTGGTTCATTGGCACTGCTCTGTGAAATTGCCTGAGAGAATAATAATCAACAGTGGTGGGTTTATCCAAGATAGAATACTATAGAATTCAGTGGATTAGTCTACCAGTTTAAACTGATCTGCTAGTTTAAAAAACAGTTTTATTCAGTCCGTGATTTATGTGCAATGATCAACAAAGTGTTTGTTTTTAAACAGAACAACTTACCAGGTAAATGTCTATGAAAAGTCCTAGAATCTTGAAGTGTCTTTATGTTAAACGAGGGACAGTTCACCAGTGCCCGTGCATACAGTGGATCAACTTGTTTGAGGGCTCCCTTTAAAAAGTGAAAAACGGGTCTCGAGTCAAAATGAAGGGTGTTCACAACTATTGATCGATCTTTTGATTGCCACATCCGAATTATTTAAAGTGTAAAATAAGGAATTTTTTTACACTTTTTATGAAAGAATGATTCGTAATTATGATACCAGCTTAAAACACATCTTACAAGTAGACTGTCTGGGTACTACACAAAAAGTCAGCGCATACTTGCCATTTTTTCATGCTATCTGGTGTGCTTTTATTTAGTCGGGGGTTCCTGTTTACTGTCAGGCTTCTTTCCCTCACCAGATCTTTTTTTTTTTTCGCCCTTTTAGGTTTTCACTGTATCTCTTCCAGATTCTGTCCTACTCCCCGAAAAAGGTGTATGGGTGCCTTTAAGGCAGAATAAAGAACGGTTTTATCAAGAAACTTGCTC
>JAPXFY010000765.1:40000-47679 GCA_030674185.1 Monoplex corrugatus | reverse complement strand
ACGCTAAAAACTACACTACACTAATTGTTCTTCTTTTTCAAAAAATTTTTCCAAACTAGTGGGGTCTTTGGGTGAAATCATGGGACGCAGCAGCAAAACGGGTCCCTCTATCTTTGTGGGGTTCTGCAAAAACAGTTCAGGCATATTGAGATTGGTTTTAGTATTTGATAGTCATTACAGATAGGCAGGGGAGGTTTCAGAGACAAAATGTTGTAACAGCGAGTTAAGAGCTTCTTTTCTACCTGTGCATGGATTGGGAACCACTAATGCTTGTAAGGAAGGAGTTGAACACGATCATCTTTTTGTGCCTTCTAATCTAGTCTTGTAGCATAATTTGACCTTTTGTGGTTTGCCAAAGATATACTGTGGGCAGCCAGTAAGAAGACAGTTGCAATATATGGCCTAATTTGGACAGAACAAAGGCACAGATCTGTGTTTTTGTTACGTGAGTGATTAGGCATTGGTTGATAGCACTATTGTGGCCGAATGCTGAGCATCATATTGGAAACGTAAGACGACTGACATGTGACTAATCATAAACTCTAAATCTCTGGCTGGATACGATGTTAGCACGTCAACACGTATGGAAGCTGTCTGGGCAAATACAGGAGAAAACGCTCTCTTTGACTTAATGAGAAGTGCTTCGGTCTTGTCATTCAGTTTGAATTTGCTCTCTGTCATCCAACTTTTGATATCTGAATAGAGTTATCCACAAGTCAGATGGTAGAATAAATCTTGTGTGAAGGACGAAAAAATGTCATGTGTTATGGTATCAGAGACAGCAGGCAAATTAAAGACATTCAAAAGGGATACATTACCACTGTACAAACAAGCTGAATGTAATTTGCTACCTCACGAGTGTCGTCTCAGTACTATGGTATGGGCAGTGGGCAAATAGGGAAGAACAAAGAAAACCATCACCTGTGAGATGAATAAAAAGTTGTTGCAAAACAAATATCTCAAGAACCTTCAACAAAATGGCAGTTTCAATACTGAGTGATAGCTTTTTAAGTTGTTGCCATTCTGATCAAATTTCTCTCAAAAAAGCTTAACAGAATATTTTTGAACAAAATATATTTGAACACTGTTGGAAAGAAACCTGGTCAGTGATGGGAGGATTTCAGCAAAGCACTCATGCAGCAAAGAAATAGGGAAAGGGTCAAGAGAACAAACAGTTGGGTTTTACTTTAAATTATTGTGCACAGGTTATGCTCTGTAAGACCTGCTGGAGTGGTATGAAGTTTGAAAGAGTATAAGTATCATGAAATTTGAAAGAGTATAAGTATCATAAATCTAATGATAGGATGTGTAGGTACTAGTATAAAAATGTTCAAGTATAAAGAGACTGATTGGAAATGCCAGACTGACCATCAAAAGAATCTTTACAAAGAAATAAATCACAAAATGCATGAGGCATTTGACAAGGTGGGCATCAGTTGGGAAGAGGAATGGGCATTTATTCACGTCCACAAAATATGTCATATGACGGAAACAGAAAGCAGAAATAAATGGCTAGTGTTAAACAACAAGAACTGTGAAATCATGGTAATTAGTTAAAACACACACACACACACACACACACACACACACACACACACACACACACACACACACACACACACACACACACACACACACACACAAACACACACACACACACCCAAACACACACACACACCAAGCACACACACATACACACACCCAAACACACACACACACACACACACACACACACACACACACACACACACACACACACACACACACACACACACACACACACACTCACACACACACACACAAGAAATCACATCATGGAAAAGAACATCAACTGGCATAACACTGACACACGTTAATAAATTTATATACCTGGAAAGTCATTTCACCAGACGGCTGTTGCACATTGGAAATATCTTGCAGAAATGGTCAAACTAAAATAGTCTTCCAGAAAATCAAAAGGGTTCTCACCAAGTGACATCAGAAAGAGACCTTTACAGTGTTATGTAGGACCAATACATTTTGTGCGAATATGAGGTTTGGACAATCAACAGGCAAAGTGAAAACAAGATTGAGACAGCTGAAATGTTGTTTCTAAAACAAATGTTAAGAGTTCCATGGACAGGAAAAAAGATGATATGATCATACTGAGAGAAGCAAACACAATTAACAAAGGTTAGAAAAAGACAAGCACCATTTGTAGGATACCTTCTGCGGCAAGAAAAATTTGAAACACCTGGTCACAACAAGAAAGATAGAGGGAAAAAGAGTGTCAGGTGAACCCAGGAAGAAAATATAAGACTTTTGAAGAGTGGTTGGGGCAAGAAAGGTAGGAGATATACTTACAGCAACAAAAGACAGATTAGTATGGAGGACCACGATCGCTGACGCCATGCTGCAAGACACAGGATGATGAAGACTACAGCTGCTGAAAGTAGCTACTGTTTAATATTTTAGAACAATAGAAATCAGTGTTAGATTTGGGGATCACATTGGTGGCCTGTCGTTTTGTCCAAGAATACATTTGTTTGTACACAATCAAATATGTCAACAAGCTGTGTCTGTTCAGCACGTCAGGTAGTGATTATCTAATCTAGAATATGATAACAAATGCCTATCAATTAACATCAGGAAGAGAGTCCTTGAATGTTATATAGAATTGATAATATCATATGGTTGTGAGGAGTGGACAGTCAACACGCAAAGCCAGAAGAAGATTGAGGCAGCCGAGATTTGGTTTCTAAGAATAATGTTGAGGTGTTCCATGGACAGCAAAGAAACCAAACGAGACAGTCTTGATGGAGGCAGACACAAGAAGATCATTGAAAAGGAAGATTAGGAAAAGACAGGCAACGTTTATAGGCCATTTTATGAGGAAACGGGGAATAAGAGCATCTGGTCACAACAGGAAAGCTGGAGGGAAAGAGAGCACCAGGTAGACCCAGGGAGAAAACATCGGATGGACTTGCAGGGTGGGTGAGGACAGAAAGGGTGGAAGAAGTGCTTGCTGCAACAAGGGATATATAAATATGGAGGGCCATGATCACCCATGCCATGCCGCAGGGCTCATGATGATGATGATGAAAGTATGATCACAACTGTGGGTAGGTACAATTAAAGCTTGTTGAAGCCATGACTTTTAACACTTTTAGAGAGGCAACAGATGTGTCAGAAACAAAGTCAAAATGAAAGTTACCATTACCAAGAACAAAAAGAATATAACATGCAATCTAAAACTGAAGTAAATGGGGAAATTTATCAAACATTTTGTTTGCTCTGATGGATGATGGGTGACAGGCACGCAGAAAAACAAACAAGCGTTTGGATTTTTTATTGGAAACGAATTTCACAGATTTCAACTGATTTAAGATCAAAGGTTTTGATAGATATTTTGATACAAAGGGTGAGACTTTATTGAGAAACAGCATACCATCACCAGCGTCCTTTTTTGTAGTATTAAAGACAGAATAAAGCAAATGGGTATAACAGTAGCAATGTCACTTTCATCCCCAATTGGTCTAAACTATGTAGGAAAATATCTGATTTGGTGCGTAAATATGGAATGTAGAGGCAGAATGGAAATCGTTGAAAGAAGTTATCAGCAGCACTGCAGATGATCCTGTTGGTTCTATGAAACGTTAACAAAAGGACTTGATGAAAACGACGCAGAGATCAGCATACTCCAAACTACTCATACCTCAGTGAGAACACTTTTGAGACGTTACCACAAGCACACGAAGCAGCTTATCCAACAAAAACTGCCGCAGATCAAAAAGCAATGGCGGAAGGTGAAAGCTGTAGAACCCCAGGCTGTGGCTGTTGCCAATAACATGAAGTCTTTGCTAGGTGGCCTACGTGCAGTGTACGGTCTAACTGTCTGGCTCAGCAAAGATCCATACTTCTGACCACTACAATCTGCTGACAGAGAGAATTGACATCTTACCATGCTAGGCTGAGACCTTAAACACATCGCCTCAGGGAGTCTTCAATATGTGATGCGTCACTGCAAAACTCACCCCAATGGCCAGTAAATAAATCTCTTGCAGATCTAATCTCCAGTATCAAAATAAAGCCCTGAAGCAAAATACTGTGGGAAAGCTCCAGTACCCCATGATGCTCCTGCAGATATTTACTGGAAGGGGGGCGAGATGCTCCATGAGAAACTGACATCCCTGCGCCCGTCTACATGGCAAATGGTAGATTTCCTTATGACTTTGAAGATGCTATGATCATCCACATTTACAAGAACAAGTGCAAAGAGACTTTATGCCATAATTACCATGGAATATCCCTCCTGCATATAGCAGGGAAACTCCTTACCAGAGTTATTTTTTATTAGAGTCACCACCCATGTAGCCAAGCCCATCATATCTGAGATTCTGTGTGGCCTTTGTGGTGAAAGAGGCATGAACGGCACAATATTTGCCATATACCAGCTACAAGAGAAGTGTCATGAACAAAACCAGAAGGTCCATGTGGTGTTTATAGATCTGATGAAGGCATCTGATACCATTAACAAAAGGGCCTTTGGGAGATACTAAGAAATCTTGGTTTCCTCATAAGCTTGCCTTACTGATTGTTTCCTTCCACAATGAGATGCTTGCAATGGTGTAAGGAAATGGGGAGGCATCTGAACACTCACCACATTCTTCTCTATTTTCTTTGCAGCATTGCTAATTGACGCATTCAGAGACTTGGATAGGGTTGTGTATAAACATACAGTTCCAGTCAGATGGACAATATTTCAACGCGTGAACTCCAAGCCAAAAACAAAGCGAGCGCTCAAAACCGTCCTGCATGAATTTCACTTCGCAGATGGCTGTACACTTGCTGCATACTCACATGAGGACTTCCAAAGCATCATTGACCTAGTTGCTGTGGCCTGTAAATGGTTTGGGCTTACAATTAACCTCAGCAAAACAGAGTCTGTGTTTCAGCCAACATCATGTCAGGGTTCTGACGCTTCACCGCTTCTGACTGTCATCAACAACCAAAAGATCAGGAGCACTGCTGGACGAACACTTCTACTTGGCCTTTGTATTGAACAGTAATGAATGTCTTCATGCAAACGTGACGTTACGCATCTCTAAGGTTAGCTATGTTTCTGAAACTTGTGGTAATACCATGGCGTTATGCTCACCACTAAGATCACTATGAACAGTTAATCTTGAGCTCGTTGTCACTGTGCCAAAACCGGACTACCTACCAGTAGCACACTCAACAGCTCGAACAGTTCACCTAAAGATGTCTGTGCAAGATCTGCAACATTGAGCATTCAACCTTGGACTTCTGTAAAAAGGGGGTTTGCCAATTATAACGGTTCTACTAATCAGATGCTGACTTCATTGAAGAAAACACGTTGTCCGCTTGGAAGGCAACCACATCACCAAGATGTTTCTGCGTGGAGAGCTGGGGCAAGGATACCAAGACCAGGTTTCCATTTCAGTTTCAGTTTCTTAAGTTGACGTCTTCATGCTCGGAACGAATTCCATAAGCACTAACGTCACAGGTGCCGTGTGTTTGGTGATCATGGCACAAGGCTTAAGCCTGCTCATAAACTTATGAGCTGGCCAGGTCCTGAGGCCCTACCTAGACGATGGTTTACCTAGTCTATATTTCATACTGGTATTTTATGAGCCTATCACTGGTTTACCTAGTCTATATTTCATACTGGTATTTTATGAGCCTATCACTGGAATAATCTTGATTACATGTAAATGACATGTGAATCTTACCTTCAAAAAAGGAGCATATATATATATATAAAGTAAATAAATCAATAAAAACAGGTCTGAATCACAACACAATTAGCTATTCTGTTAACTAAGTAACATAACTCTTGAGAGTCACGGAGTTATCTCCCATGGAGAATTTCTCAACTCCAATTCTCCATGGGAGATAACTCCGTGACTCTCAAGAGTTATGTTACTTAGTTAATATTTAAAATTCTCCCTGCTTCCCTCTTATATCCTTTGGTGTTAGCTATTCTGTATAAACTCGTCTCACATGACATAAGCAAATAATTAATTAAAGGTCTGAATCACAACACAACTAGCTATTCTGTATAAACTCGTAAATCGGCTCACATGACAGACCCCCCCTCCCCCCAATTCTGCCAGTCAATGCACAAATGCTCAGCTGTCTATCAACTAGGTGAGACAATATTTTCTTAATCATAGATAGGTGTGTAAGTAAGTGAGTAAGTAAGTAAGTGAGTAAGTCAGTCAGTCAGTCAGTCAGTCAGTCAGTCAGTCAGTTAGTAAGTTAGTAAGTTAGTAAGTTAGTAAGTGAATAAGAAGTAAATAAGTTGACAAATAAATAATACAAAGAAGGAGTATGTAGGCAAATAAACAGGTAAGAGATGAAAATAACACATAATAGTAAATACATGTACATGCATATACCCACATGCCCGCACGCAGACATACACACATACATTCATACATACACACCCATATCCACATGGCAAGATGTCTGACAACAACAACATCGAAGAGGAAACACCCATATATACATGTATATACATTCATGACAATGTTATAGACTTATCTGAATAACAATTAACAAACAGCCCACAAAAATACACTATTTTTTCCTGTGCTTCTTGAAGGACGACTATCTTTTCCTGTGCTTCTTGAAGGACGACTATCTTTTCCTGTGCTTCTTGAAGGGTGACTATCATTTCCTGTGCTTCTTGAAGGACGACTATCTTTTCCTGTGCTTCTTGAAGGGCGACTATCTTTTCCTGTGCTTCTTGAAGGACGACCAGTATAGAAAAACAAAGACTTGTGGTAACTGTCCCCACTGACAGTCACATCAGGCATACTGTTCTTCATTTTTTCTGTTTCTGCATTGTAACAACGGCTGGTATTCAAAGAGTTAATTGTTGCAGGGGAGATAAAAGAGGTTGAAGGTGCTGGCAATGTCAGTGTCAGCTTTGTGTTTCACAGACCCTGTTCTTCTCTCCCTTCTTTATTTCAAGACCTTGCCAGTGAATGGGATTTTGTGTGGGATCAAGGAGTCTGCCAGATAATTACTGGCAGATTTGGGTAGAGGGCATATGGAATTTTCTGAGTGCGATGAATTCCTTCTGAACAAACGTGAATAGTTCTTTCTAAACAAACTTTGAACTCTGAACTTTAGCCATGGGTGTTTTCAACATTGGTGTCAGTGTTTTTAATCATAAACTTTTATATTCATTCTTTTGTTTTACAATAAACATACGTCAACATACAATGTGGTAAGGAAAATGATATCAGCTTATATGCATAGGAAAAAGTATAGTTGACATATGAACAACATAGAACATACAGAATATAAATACTGAACATCAAGACCCAAGCACACGTCATCATTTTCTTATGAATTTTATTTTCAAATTGCATCCTGTTGTATGATAATCAAACATCAACAAACAATGTGTGACAGAAATAATATCAAGTTTTGGTGTAGGATTTGTGACAGATTTTGTCAATAACTGGAGCTTCCAGTCCTTTCAGTTGCATGTTATACTATTGACAAAACTGATTCCAGAGAGATGGGGTGTAAAGATCCCAGCTCCATTGAGAAACCGTTCTATCAACTGGCTGTGGACTCTTTTTTTGCATGGTCTTTAACTTAAAACCTAATGACTCAAGTTCTTACTTATCTGGTGACATGCAAACTGCTGGTTAGCATCCCAT
>JAPXFY010000765.1:12500-35000 GCA_030674185.1 Monoplex corrugatus | reverse complement strand
CAAAACAGACGCAGGAAAAAACGTCAGTGAAGCAGCCTGAACAAAATGTGCAACAGCCATCAGAGACAGTTTACAGCGAGAAAAGGATAAAGAAAGAAAGCAATTCACGAGTTGAACACACTGATGTCAGGACTTCAGCGAAGTCATCTGTTCAGGATGCATCAGCAAAGTCATCTGTTCAGGATGCATCAGCATCAGGAAAGTCATCTGTTCAGGATGCATCAGCGAAGTCATCTATTCAGGATGTAACAGTGAAGTCATCTGTTCAGGATGCATCAGCATCAGGAAAGTCATCTGTTCAGGATGCATCAGCTAAGTCATCTGTTCAGGATGCATCTGCTAAGTCATCTGTTCAGGATGAATCAGCGAAGTCATCTGTTCAGGATGAATCAGCGAAGTCATCTGTTCAGGATGTATCAGCATCAGGAAAGTCATCTGTTCAGGCTGCATCAATGAAGTCATCTGTTCAGAATGCATCAGCGACGTCATCTGTTCAGGATGCATCAGATCAGCCATTTGTTCAGGATGCATAAGGAAAATCAGCTGTTCAGGATGCATCAGATCAGCCATTTGTTCAGGATTCATCAGGAAAGTCACTGTTCAGGATGCATCAGCGAAGACATCTGTTCAGTACGCATCAGCGAAGTCATCTGTTCAGGTATATCAGTGAAGTCATCTGTACAGGATGCATCAATGAAGTCATCTCTACAGGATGCATCAGCAAAGTCATTTGTTCAGGATGCATCAGCGAAGTCATCTGTACAGGATGCATCAATGACGTTGTATGTTCAGGATGCATCAGCGAAGTCATCTGTTCAGAAATATCAGTGAACTCATCTGTACAGGATGCATCAGTGAAATCAACTGTACAGGATGCATCAGAGAAGTCATTTGTACGGATGCATGAATGAAGTCATCTGTACAGGATGCATCAGTGAAGTCGTCTGTTTGGGATGCATCAATGAAGTTATCTGCACAGGATGCATCAGCAAAGTCATCTGTTCGGGATGCATCAGCAAAGTCATCTGTTCGGGATGCATCAGTGAAGTCATCTGTTCAGGATGCATCAGCATCAGCCATCAACCCCAGACAGTCAGACAACCAGCAACAAGGAACCTGATTTAACCAAAAAACAAACAAGGACAGGAACCAGATAGTTCTCCTTGCAGAACAAGGTCTGGTAGACAGAGCAAGAAACCAGATTTTCTGAAGTATGAGTGAAACATGGACATGATGATGAGGGACGGTATACAGGTCATGGATAAAATGATGTGAATGAATGAGTGAGCCCTGGGGGGAAAAGAGTGATTGATTATTGAATAACCGTTGTAATAGAAATGGAGAAAACAGACATTTATTTCCTATGAGCTGAAAGATAGACTTAGAGGTATAAAGAAAATGTTTACTTGACTTCGTTCTCCTAAAGAAAGGTGGATGTGACGTGTATTAACCCTTTCATTCCCGTAAACCTGTTCAGCAGTTGGTGAAACTGATGCTGTCATTCCTGCCAACTGCTTAAGCGGTTAACAGATAAGACTTCCTTTCTTCTGGCCAACCACTATAGCAGTTGTAGAGCTCTGTAAACTAATTGACCCTCATACCTTGTTAATTGGTGGCTCCCATCTGCCTGCCTGGCTAATGGGCTATGACAGGTGTTTTGATAAAGGGCAGGGTGTTTTGACAAGAAATGCTTAATAGTATCCAAAGTGTGGAAGAGTCAATGACACTGAGAATCTGGTATGGTTTTACCGGGATTACTCTATACACTTGGTCAAGATGGAGGAAGAAGGATCAGACAATGACCAGTTTTGTGATAATTAATTTTACCAGATGACTTTGATCTTATCGACTTAACAAGATAGCGGAGGGCACAGTTGGAAATGTGCCGACAGTCCTTATAAAGTGTCTAAAACCACAATGATGTGTGAAAAGTGCAGTGTGTACTCATGTTGCAACAATCGCAAAGACTGTTTCAATGCTTGCCACATGAATGTGACGTGTGACACGTGACACATTCTTTTGTGACATTTCACACGGACATATGTGTGCTACACTTTGTAAATTAGTGTAGAAATGCATAAGGATCTCTAGTGACTGGGTGTTATGGCAGTTCTGAAATGTAATATCTACAAAAGGACAGTTGTACCTCATTGTACAGTGTACTGTGTGACCCTATATCACAACGGAGAATTTATATTTTGAGCCATCAGGACAGTGACAATATTTAAAGTGTAAGCAGTCATTCTGAATTGGATTTAGCAGTGCACACAAAGTTGTAAGTTTGAAACATTTGTGTTGTTCTGTTTGTTGTTTGTGTCATGGCAAAATTGACTATCAACTTACAATTAGAAGATAAGAATAATTGTCACCATACTGTCACCTGTATGTCACCAAAACAGAAAGCAGGACATCCAAGTACCATCACTTTGCCATGCCACTGCTGCACCCAGTGATGTAGGGTTTAGTGTACCTATGCTACTCTGCTTCAATCTCTGTCTGTGACAAAACACCCACCTCATATTTCTTAGCGAATTTCTCCAGGAACCAAAGAATGAAAAGAGCTGCTGTTCGTAAGAAACATAAGAAGGAAAGGAGAAGTTTGTCACAGATCAGCAGGACTCAACAGGTTTACTGTAATCATTCTGCTTATAGCAGCATGGGATGATATTCATGTAGATAGCAGCATGGGACGATATTCATATAGATAGCAGCACAGGATGATATTCGTGTAGATAGCAACACGGGATGATATTCGTGTAAATAGCAGCATGGGATGATATTCGTGTAGATAGCAACATGGGATGATATTCATGTAGATAGCAGCACAGGATGATATTCGTGTAGATAGCAACACGGGATGATATTCATGTAGATAGCAGCACAGGATGATATTCGTGTAGATAGCAGCACAGGATGATATTCGTGTAGATAGCAACACAGGATGATATTCATGTAGATAGCAGCACAGGATGATATTCGTGTAGATAGCAACACGGGATGATATTCGTGTAGATAGCAGCATGGGATGATATTCGTGTAGATAGAAAGACGGGATGATATTCGTGTTGATAGCAGCATGGGATGGTGATCGTGTAGATAGCAGCATGAAATGATATTCGTGTAGATAGCAGCATGTGGTGATCTTGGTGTAGATAGCAGCAAAGGATGATATTGGTGTAGATAGCAGCATGCGATGATATTTGTGTATATAGCAGCAGGGGATGATATTCGTGTAAATGTGAACTGATCGTGTAAATGTGTAAATGTGAACTGATTAAAACAGGGGCTATAGAATAGGAACTCCATCACACAATCTGCTTGTTGAGTCATGTAACAAAAATCCTATTAAGAATAATCAGGATGAGGACAAGGAACAGAATCAAAAGAGACGTAGCAGAAGAACAGTGTGGGTATGTCAAAGGGAAAGGAACTATTAATGCCATATGCATCCTAAGAACTATTGTAGAGAAGTCTGTTGAGTTCAATAAGGATTCATATTTATGCATTGTGATTATACCAATGGTTTTGATTGGGTAAAACATGAAGAATTGATCAACCAGCTAGAAAGGCTCAATATTGATGGAAAAGATCTACAAATAATCAAAAATATGTATTGGGAACAAACAGCAGCATGAGAAAAATAAACGATATAAGCCCTTTCCAAACCATCAAAAGAGGGGTTAGGAAAGGTTGTGGTCATTCACCAGATTAGTTTTCACTTTACAGTGAAACCAACATGAGAAACCTAGAAGAATGCCATGGGATAAATGTTAAATGAAAAATGATAAACAACATTCATTGTGCAGATGACACCGCGCTAGTTGCAGAAAATGGAAAAGACCTACCAAACCTTGTGAGTATAACAGAAATAGAAAGCAAAACAAAACAAATAAATAAAAAAATAAATAATTAAATTTTAAAAAAGACTGGAGCTAAATAGACAGAAGACTGAAGTCATAGTAATGAGTAAAACGCAAAAAATCCCCTCGTGCAAAATAACTGCAAATGGCACAACTTTAAGTCAGGTTGATAAGTTTAAATATCTGGGAGCGGTCATCTCACCAGACAGCAGATACACATCAGAAATAGCCAGTAGAATTGGCAAAGCCAAAACAGCATTCAGGAAGACGAAAGCCGTTCTTACCAACAAATGCCTATCAATTAACATCAGGAACAGAGTTCTTGAATGTTATATAGAGCCAATACTGTTGAGTTCTGTGGATCGCAAAGAAAACAAACGAGACAGTGTTAAAGGAGGCAGACACAAGAAGATCATTAATAAATAAGATTAAGAAAAGACAAGCAACATTCATAGAACATTTGTGAGGAAAGGAGAATTAGAGCACCTGGTCACAACAGGAAAGCTGGAGGGAAAAGGAACAGTAGGCAGATTCAGGGAGAAAATATTGCATGGAATCTCAGGATGGCTTAGGACAGAGAGGGTGGGAGATGTACTTGCAGCAACAAGGAAGAGATTTGTATGGAGGGCCATGATCGCCAACGCCATGTGGCAGGGCACATGATGATTATGATGCATTGCAGAGTAGTATTCAAGCACAGTTATTGTTATCAGAATCGTCACCCATGTAGCTGAGTCAATCATATTGTGCTTTTCGTGGTGGAAGAGGAAAGAAAAAAACAGTGTTTGCCATATACCAGCTACAAGAAACGTGTCCTGAACAAAATCAGAAGGTCCACAGACTGTTTGACTGGTTCTCCTGTTACTGTTGGAATGGCTTGGTTGATGACGGTAAACGTTACAAGTTTGACTAATTTATTTTTCCTCAACGAGATGCTCCAACTGACCAAGTTTCTGATAGGGAGGGGCAACGTTGGAAGTTTGCACATCATCGTCAAGAACCTGGCCACATGGCGTTGGCGATCATGGCCCTACATATGTTTATATCCTTTGTTGCCACAAGCACATCGTCCATCCTGTCTGTCTTCAGCCACTCTGCAAGTCTGTCTAATATTTTTTCCCTGGGTCTACCTGGTGCTCTCTTTCCTTACAGGTTTATGTTGTGACCAGGGGCTCCAATTCCCCTTTCCTCATAAAATGGCCTATAAATGTTGCCTGTCTTTCCCTAATCTTCCTTATCAATGATGTTTTTGTGTCTGCCTCCATCAAGACTCTCTCGTTTTTTTCCTTGCTGTCCATGGAACTCTCAACATTGTTCTTAGAAACCACATCTGGGCTGCCTCAATCTTGTTCCGGCTTTGCTTGTTTACTGTCCATGCCTCACAGCCATATAACATTATCGGTTCTGTATAACATTCAAGAACTCTCTTTCTGATGTTAATTGATAGGCATTTGTTGGTAAGAATGCTTTTCATCTTCTTGATTTCTGTTTTGGCTTGGCCGATTATGCTGGCTATTTGTGATGTGCATCTGCCGTCTGGTGAAATGATCGTTCCCAGATATCTAAACTTATCAACCTGTCTGAAGGTTGTGCCATTTGCTATTATTTTGCATGAGGGGATTTCATGTTTTTTACTGATCACCATGACTTCAGCCTTCTTGCTGTTTAGTTCCAACCCCTTACCTCTGCTTTCTACTTCTAGTATATTCACAAGGTTTTGTATGTCCCTTTCATTTTCTGCAATTAGCACGGTGTCATCTGCGCATCGAATGTTGTTTATCATTTTTCCTCCAACCTTTAATCCAGGGTATTCTATTAGTTTGATCTGTTAGTCTGTGATTCTATAGGTATCCCACCAATAGGTTTCTGATGATGTTTTCGTTGTGAAGTGAAAACAGATCTGGTGACAAAATACAACCTTGTCTGACTCCTCTTTTGGTATTTTGGAAAAAGCTGATATCGTTTTCTATTCTCATTGCAGCTGTTTGTTCCCATTACATATTTTTGATTATTTGTAGACCTGTTCCATCACTACTGAGTCTTTCTAGTTGGTTGATCAATTCTTCATGTCTTACCCGATCGAGAGCCTTGGTATAAACAACAAAGCATAAATATAAATCGTTGTTCATCTCGACTGACCTCTCTATGATAGTTCTTAGGATGTATATGGCATTAATAGTTCCTCTCCCTTCCACAAATCCATACTGTTCTGCTATTTCTCTTTTGATTCTATTCCCTGTCCTTATCATGATTGTTCTTAATTAAGTGTTATGGATTTCACTTGTGTTCCTCCTCAACCATATTCAACCTGAAATATTTCCAGCTGCATCTGCCATTACCTTTTGGGCTGTGGTCCTCTTCTTCCCAAAACATGAGAGTTGTTTCGTGAGGTCATAAACAGATATGCCTATCAACCCCTTTGCTCCAACATCTATGGTGAAGACTTTGGCTTGAAAGTCAGGTTTTCTCAAGTTGCTGGCTAGACTGGTGCACTTTTCAGTCTTCTAGATATGGGCTTCCTCCATTCTACTTTCATATGGTATAGTGAGTTTGATCAGAATCACTTGCTTTGATGAATGTGAGTTGGGAATTAAACCTGGTCTCGTGCCACTCTTGCTGAGGATTTCTGGGTGTTTTTTCTTCCATAGTAGAAGACCTACTGTGCACTCCCAGCCGTTCTCTCCATTCAGGATACCTGCGTCCATGCTCTGGGTGTCACAGCTTTCTCAGACCACGGTGTTGCGTCACCTGCCATGTGGAAGGTTGCCGGAACTTCTAGCGGCGTGGTTTTCCCCAGACAGTACAGGTTGCTTGTGCGATCTCTTGAAGCAATTAATTGTACCTCCATGTCTTCTTTTCTTGGGTTAGCACTACTTTGCATAAGATCGGGACATGATCCACTTCTTGTTTGCCTTGGTAGAATGGACAAGCAAGGTCAACTGGTTTCCCCCATTTCACCAGATTTTGTTTTTGAGGGCATACAGATCTGAGGATGAAACAGATTCTAAGAGGACCCATACTCCGAGTCATCAAGCTTAAATTCCTTTGAAATGCATTTTTTTCATGTTGAGCATTGCTGTTGGCCATGCATGTCTACCTTCTGAATTCTTTTGGCATCCTCTTCTTTCCTCATAATCTTATGTCATTATATCCTTTTCTCTCTTGCCTTTCCATTGGTCTCTGGCCGTCTTTCCTTTTTTTTTTTGATCCCAGTCATTGCCTTTTGGCCTTTGTGTGACCTTTCCTTTTTCTGACCACAAGACTTTTTTTTCGCTTCGTCCACTGCCTCCCCAACATTCTGTTTTCTGTCAGGTCTTAGCTTAGGCTGGACTGATTTCACGTCCTTATCTCCTAAATCTTCAAGCACTCTCAGAAGCCTGACTTATCACACCTAGTAATTCTGATAAATAATTTTAGGTTTTTTTTTCATCTTTGCCTGGTGACAATAGAACGAATTGTCAGTGAAACCAGGTGAGACACCAAGCCATTTTCTCATGTCTGTTTATTTTGACCTCCATTGATTCCACTGTGCTAGCAATGATATCGTATATTAGTAGAGGCCAGAAGAGTTTTGGAATCAGCGTGAACTGCAGGCACCAGATTTTGTATTTGCCAAAGAGATCAAATTAGTATGTTACTTCTAAACTTTATTCTGCCATTCACTTGGTTTCACTACCCTTTTTGTGATCATTTTTACGAGTCATCATACCACCTTCAAAGGCTCTTGACTTGTTCTTCTGTCACTGTTGGAATGTTTTGTTCATGACAGCAAACGGTACAAATTTGGCTAATGTATCTTTCCTCAGTGAGATGTTTCAGTTTATTGTGAAGGTAACTGGGCCACACAAAAACCAAGATTACATATAGGCTGGAGCAACACTAGTATTTTGCACAATGCATTTTAAACATCACCAATAGGCTTTGTCATAGACAGATATCATAAAAATTCACTGACATCTCATAATTGTATTCTCGTGAAATAGGTTCTTCTCCAAGGCACAGTGATTATTGGCAACACACAATGAATGTTCTTGAAAGGTTGACATCAGAGTATTTGAGTAAAACCTTAAGCTCTAAGTCTGCATCTCCTGACAGAAAATGCGAAAGGTATGTTGATCCTGTTATATACAAGGCATTTAATCAGAAAGTCGTTTTCGTTTTCTATCACATCTGGATAAAAATGGGCAAAACAGACATTTGTCACTAGTTGGTGTTGCTTGTTGATATCTCTTGCACTGTGTACTGGTTGATAGGTGAAGCACCAGCTGTCTGTCTGATGTCATTGTTTCTGTCTTTTGTTTTTGCCAGCTGCTGACTTGAGGCACACAGTTCCGTGTTTTCGTTCAGTATCATTTGGTCGTCATGAATAGCAGTTCGTTTAGGGCCTCTGAGTCTGGGTTGGCGTTTGTGATGATTTTGTTCATGTATATGTCGAACATTAACAGTAACAATAAGCAACCCTATCACATCTCGGTATGTACTGCATATTGGATGTTATTGTGACCGCCCTGATGTTGTCAAGAAGTTGCCCCTTTGCACTGGACAGTTTCAATACATCCCAGTTTATTCCTTTTGACCCTGTCAAACACTTTCTTTTGGTCATCAAAGACAAGACGGAACTGCTGTTAGTGTGTGTAGTTGCATGTTATCTCAGACTTTTTGGAAGACAATGACAACATCCCTTCAATCTGTTCATTTTCTGAAGCCAAACCAGACTTCACTCAGCACAGGATCCACTAGCTATTGTGTGCACTCAGAGTCTTGGCAAAGATCTTGCCAGTGTGACTGAGAAAGAAGTGCCACTGTCTTTGTTAATCTTGCCAGTGTGACTAAGAAGGTGCCACTGTCTTTGTTACTTCCCCCTTTTTTTCCATACAGGCACAACAACCGCTCTACATCAGTTGTCCGAGACACAATCATCTCCCCACGTCTTTTGGAATATGGTGTGAGTCACGACGCCAGTTTCTCCGCATACTATTATGGTCTCCCTGTTTATTCTGAGATCATTTAATCCAGTACATAATCTGATCAAAACATCAGTAAAATTTTTAATCGTTGTGTTGTTGAGATAGCTTTTAGCCCGGTTGTTACATTTGAACAATCTGCAAACTGCAGAGCGCTCACTACTCATGCTTTACCTTCCCATTCTTGATTGACGTGTGCTATCAGTTTTGTTTTGCATGACAAAAGAAATATTCCTGCAAATCGTTTGGTAAGTGTTCAACATTAAAAGAGGAAATACTAACATGTGTTAGTTTTTGTTGTTTATGTTTTCACTCTTGTAATTTTTCTGTTGTGACTGCTTGTTTTCCTCACGTGCATGTTGTGATCTGAACTTGTGTGGATGGAGATTGGCTCTATATGTGCATAAAATGACTTTAAGATAGTAGATGCAAAACAAAAGAAAGAAAAGAAAAGAAAGAAAGAAAGAAACAGATAGAAAGAAAGAAAGAAAAAAGACAAAGGCTGTGTAATTTCTGCAACATCTTAAATACGTCAATAGTGCTGTTTTGATTTGTATTTGTTGTTGTTATTTTTTATTGTCTTGCTTTTGTTTGTTTGTTTGTTTGTTTATTTGTTTTTAATTTTCGTGGTTGCTTATGTAACTGTATCATTAAGAGCTTTACAATACGATAATTGGCTACTAAAAGTAAGGCAAAAAAGACGAGGGACAGCGAGAGAGAAGGAGAGACTTCTTCAGACTTCAGACTTCAGATAGTTTATTCATATTAGGCCATGGCCCCTTATGAAGAGGTATGTGAACAATACAATACCTTCTAAATAATGCACAAAAAGGTTTGAATTATACATATCCATAACTCATCTTATGACACAGCATTTTCTCTAAATTTCATAGCTTTATATAAGAACACAGAAAATTTGCGGACAACTTCTATATTTGTTGATGACAACAACAAGCACAGTTTAAACAGACAAGGCTGTCTATAATACTTAGGCTGAATAAACTTTTCTCTAAGATCTGTAAGTGCTTTACAACAAAAGATAAAGTGTACTTCGTCTTCTTTAGATTCTTTGCATAATGGACATATAAATCATTATCATTTAATACTTTATATCTATATCGATGTACAGCCAAATCAGATACACCCAACCTAAATATTGTTGTAATATACTTCACATGTTCTAAATTTAGCTGCAAATACAGTTTTATTTCAGATACACTACTAAATGTTCTGTATAAATTAAATCTTTCGCTGTTGTTAATATGATAATTCCAGTCCTGCCATCTACAGTCTATCAAGTGTTGACGAAAAATACGAATAAAGCCATTCACACTACCGACTCCCTGATATAACCACACATATCCAAATCCATATTTGTACAAACACAAACGTACATTCGATACCCAGTTTTTCTTACCATTGGCATCTAGATTATACAGCATTTTATATGCTTTCCATGCTTTCCAGACGTCGACAATTCTGCCTTTGCAGTGCTAATCCTCATGCCATATTTCTTGCAGAATGCATTCAGTTGGTCTGAATGATGTTGGAGTTGGGTTTTGTCAATGTTCATCATGGCCTGATCATCAGCAAATAACATCTCGTTTAGCACTTCAGGATTTGGGTCTGCTGCTTTGCTGATGTGGTCCATACAACTGATAAAGAGCAAGAAAAACAATATGGAACCCTGTCTGACCCCAGATGTTTCATAAAGGCTATCAGACCATTTCTTACAGAGGATGCCAGGAAAACAGTGGTGTCTTCTTGTGTTCTGTCTAGACTGCATTACGGTGACGTTTTTCTTAAAGGTGTACGGCATCCCTGCTCCAACTCTTCAGCGTGTGCACAATTCAGTTGCATGCTTTATTTACAAAGCACCAACACAACATCAATTATCAGATCTCCTGAAACATCTAAACTGGCTCAAAATCAAGCATAAAATTCATCACACATCTACCTGTCTCCGCTATAAACTTATCACAAGTGAAGCACATATCTATCTTTCTGAACTATCTGACATGTACACGCCTACCTGATACTTTACTTCTATCTGTCATGACCGAATAGTTCGAATTCCTCATTTTAAGCAGAAGAAACACGGCTGCAAGGTATTCTCTCCTTCTGTTACAACATTCTGTAATGGCTACCTGGCTGAACCTGTCTCTCAGTGACAAAAAAGCTACTTACTGCGTAGCTTTCACTCCCCTTCAATCTATGTGCTGCTGTTTCCTTTCTGACTTTGAGGTCCGCACTAAAAGCTCATCTGTTGAAAGACTGTTGCTAAACTCCACTTCAAAATATTGAATTACTGTCTGTCACATGTATCTTTTTGTTCGAGTAGGAACGTACGTGGTTGTGTTTAGCTCTCTCTGATAAATATGTGTGTGCGTGTGTGTGATAAATATATGTGTGTAATAAATATGTGTGTGTGCATGTGTGTGATATATAATATATATATATATATATATATATATACATATATTCATACATACATCCTGTTACAGGTGAAATCAGTCATATATTGCTAATAGCACTGATATAACGACAGCATCACGTAACCACTATCTCTGATTATTGTATTGTTAGTAATCTATATGAACTTAAAGAAAATAGGAAATACGATTAAAACATCTATAAGTAAAATTAGGCAGTTGATGAGTATCAGACATTATACCTACAATGAAATGCCAGAAAAAGGGAATCAGAAATCAAAAGCACGATTAGAAGTATAGACAACTTCCATTAGTATTTTTACTGCTATCACAGCAATACTGCTCCAACATGCTGCTGCTTTCACTACACAGCACTAAATATTCTTCTTTTTCGTCTTGAAATTATTTCATAACTAACCAGTGAGGTCTCTGGGTGAAATTGTAGGAGGCAGTGGCAAACAGGTCCATAAATCTCTGTCTGGTGTTGCAACAAGTAGTTCAGGCATACCGAGATTATTCCAGAATTTGACGAACATTACGGAAGTACTGACAGGGGTGGTTTCAGAGAGAAAAAAATCTTGTAACAGAGAGTTGAGAGCTTGCTTTCTGCCAGTGCATGGATTGGGAGTCAATAACGTTTTAAAGAAGAAGCTGAAGACGATCATTTTCAGGGCCTTCCAAATGAGTCTTGCAGCACGATTTGAACCTTCTCTAGATTGGCCACATTTATACTGTGGGCAGCCAGTAAGAAAACAGTTGCAATATATCGCCTAGTTTGGACAGAACAAAGGCCCAGATTAGTGGTTTTGTTGCGTGAGTGATCAGGCATGGGATAATAATACTAATGTGACGAAATGCTGAGCGGTATGTAGGAGACGTAAGACAAGTTACATGTCACTAACTGTAAAATCTAAATCTTGGCTGGATACGATGTTGGTGTGCCAACACGTATGGAAGATGTTTGATCAAGTACAGGAGAAAATGCTCTCTTTGACTTAATGAGAGATGCTTCTGCCTTGGCATCATTCAGTTCGAGTTTCCTTTCCGTCATTCAACTTTTTGTATGTGAATAGAGTTCTCCACAACTCGGATGGTAGAACAAATTTTGTGTGAACGACGAGAATTGGATGGGTATTTATCATCTACAAATGACTGACTTGAGAGAGAATGTCAGCTAATGTGCAGACAAAGAGGTTTGTATTCAATATGAACAGAACAGGACCAAAGACAGAGCTTTGTAGACACCAAATTAAACATCATCAAGCTTAGATTTATGGTTAGTAACACGAAACAGTTGGCTTTATACCACTGAGATAAGATTTCAACCATGCATGTGTTCAGTTTAACAAAACGTAAAATTTTCTAATCTATACAGAAGGAATGTCATGTGTTATGGTATCAGAGACAGCAGACAAATCAAGGACATTCAAAATGGACACATTACCACTGTATAAACAAGATGAATGTCACTTGCTACCTCAGGAGTGTCGTCTCAGTACTACGGTATGGGTTGTAGGTAGACAGGGACGAACAAAGCAATACTGAGCGATAGCTTTTCAAGTCGTTGCCAGTCTGATCAGATTTGTCTCGAAGAGACTTAACAAAGTATTTTTGAACAAAATATTTTTGATCACTGTTGGAAAGAAACCTGGTCAATTATGCGAGGATTTCACCCAAGCATTCATGCAGCAAAGAAATTGGGAAAGAATCAAGAGAACAAACAGTTGGTTTTTACTCTAAAATTATTGGCGGAGTTCATGCTCTGTGAGACCTGCTGGAATGATATACATTTTGAAAGGGTATGAGTATCAAAACTTGAATGAAGGAATGTATAAGTACTTGAATAAAAATGTACATATGTATAAAGAGACTGGTTAGAAATGCCGGACTGATTAACAAAAAAAACCAAACAAACAAAAAACGTTACAAAGACATAAATCACAAAAGAACATCAGGCAGTTGAAAATGTGGGTATCAGTTGGGAAAACGAATGGGCATTTATTTACGACCACAAAATATGTCATGATAGAAACAGAAAGCAGAAATAAAAGGCTAATGCTATACAGTAAGAATTGTGAAATCATAGTAATCAGTGAACAGACCACACACACACATAGGTGTAGCACCAACTGTCTGTCTGATGTCAATGTTCCTGTCTCTTTTGTTTTTGCCAACTGCTGACTTGAGGCACACAATTCCGTGTTTTCGTTCAGTATCATTTGGTCGTCATGAATAGCAGTTCGTTTAGGGCCCTCTGAGTCTGGGTTGGCGTCTGTGATGATTTTGTCCATGTAGACGTTGAACAGTAACAGTGACAATATGCAACCCTATCACACCTTGGTACGTACTGTGTATAGGATGTTATTGTCAACATCAATGGCTCTCACAGTTTGTTTCTTTTGACCCTATCTAATACTTTCCCTTGGTCAACAAAGACAAGCTGGCACTGTTTTAAGATTTGCATGTTCTCTCACATGTGCTATCATTTTTGTTTTGCATGACAAAAGAAAGGTTCCCACAATTCGTTTAATGATTGTTCAACATTAAAAGAGAAAATACTAACATATGTGTACTCTTTGTTGTTTATTTTTCTCTCTTCTGATTTTTCTGTTGTGACTGCTTGTTTTCCTCAAGTGCATGTTGCGATCTGAACTTGTGTGGAACAGGATTGGCTTTATGTGTGCATGAAATGCCTTTAGGACAATAGATTAAAAAAACAAACAAACAAAACGAAAACAAAACAAAAACAGTTAGAAAAAAGACTAAGACTGTAATTTCCACAACATCTTAAATTTCAGTAGTGCTGTCATGATTTATATTTGTTGTTGTTATTTTTTGTTTTGTTTTTGTTTTGCTTTTGTCTGTTTGTTTGTTTGTTTGCTTGGTTGTTTATCTAACTGTATCATTAAGAGCTTTACAATACGATAATCATCTATTAAACGTAAGGCAAGAGCGAGGGGGAGAGAGAGAGAGAGAGAGAGAGAGAGAGAGAGAGAGTGCAATGTTTTTCTTCATCATCATCATCAGGTGCCCTGTCGCATGGCGTTGGCGATCATGGACTTCCATCTGCCTCTAGCTCTCATTGCCCCTAGCATCTCTCCCACCCCTCCCCGTCCCCAGCCATTCCGCAAGTCCATCCAGCATTTTCTCCCTGGGTCTACCCGGTGCTCTCTTTCCCTCCAGCTTTCCCGCCATGACCAGGTGCTCTAAATACCCCTTCCTCATAAAATGGCCTATAAATGTTGCCTGTCTTTTTCTAATCTTCCTTATGAACGATCTACTTGGGTCTGCCTCCATCAAGACTGTCTCGTTTCTTTTCTTTGCTGTCCATGGAACCCTCAACATTCTTCTTAGAAACCACATCTCGGCCGCCTCAATCTTGTTCTGGCTTTGTTTGTTACTGTCCACGCCTCTCATCCGTACAACAGTATTGGTTCTATATAACATTCAAGAACTCTCTTCCTGATGTTAATTGATAGGCATTTGTTGGTAAGAATGCTTGTCATCTTCTTGAATGCTGTTTTGGCTTGGCCGATTCTGCCGGCTTTCTGATGTGCATCTGCCTTCTGATGAAGTGATCGTTCCCAGGTATTTGAATTTCTCAACCTGTGTCAAGGTTGTGCCATTTGCTGTTATTTTGCATGACGGGATTTCATGTTTTTTACTGATCACCATGATTTCAGTCTTCCTGCTGTTCCAGCCCCTTACCTTTGCTTTCTATTTCTAGTATATTCATAAGGTTTTGTAGGTCTCTTTCACTTTCTGCAATTAGCACGGTGTCATCTGCATATCGAATGTTGTTTATCATTTTCTCTCCAAACTTTAATCCAGGGTCTTCTTTTAGGTTTCTCATTATGTTTTCGCTGTAAAGTGAAAACAGATCTGGTGACAAAACACAACCCTGTCTGACTCCTCTTTTGATATTTTGGAAAGAGCTTACATTGTTTTCTATTCCTCATTGCAGCTGTTTGTTCCCAGTACATATTTCTGATTATTCGTAGATCGTTTCCATCAACATTGAGTCTCTCCAGTTGGTTGATCAATTCATCATGTCTTACCCGATCGAAAGCCTTGGTGTAGTCAACAAAGCATAAATATAAATCCTTATTCATCTCAATTGACCTCTCTATGATATTTCTTAGGATGTATATGGCATTAATAGTTCCTTTCCCTTCCACAAATCCACACTGTTTTTCTGCTATTTCTCTTTTGATTCTATTCCTTGTCCTCATCATGACAATTCTTAACAGGATTTTTGTTACATGGCTCATCAGACTGATTGTGCGATGGAGTTCGCATTCTATAGCCCCTGTCTTCTTTGGAAGTGCAATGAAAATTGATTTTGACATATCTTTGGGGATTTTTCCAGTGTCGTAAATTTCATTTAGGAGGACTGTTATTTTTTTCTATGCCAAATTCCTCCAGGGCTTCAATCATCTCTGTAGTTATGTTGTCTGGTCCTGGGGCTTTTCTCGGTTTCTTCTTTTTCAGTGCTGCTCTAACTTCATCTTTCAATATGGGTGGTCCTTCAAAGTTCTTTTTTATAATGTGTTCTTCGTTTCTGTCATCCTCAAAAAGGTCTTTAATGTACTCTCCCCATCTGTCTAATATTTTGTCTTTTTCCATGATAAGCGTGCCATCTTTCGATTTCAAGCAACCAGTTGATGTGCATGTATTTTTTCTATGGACAATTTCTTCAGTTCGTGTGTACATACCCTGAAGATCCGTTTTGTGTCGTTCTTCCATTTCTTTGCAATTTGATTTCAGCCAAGCTTCCTTAGTTTCATTGCACCTATTCCTGATCTCCTTGTTTATCTTCCTGTAGATCTCCTCATTTCTCTTTGCCTTCCTCCTTTCCTCCATCAGGCCCAAAATTTCATTAGTCATCCAGTTCTTTTTTGCTTTTCTATCTGCTTTAGGGATTTCTTCACAAGCTTCATTTATCGAATTCCTCAACTTTGTCCATTGTTCCTCATTGTCACCAACGTCTTCCAGAGCACTGAATTTGTTTTGAACACGCACATTAATTTTTTTACGTATCCCTTCATCTGTCTTTAAGAGTCCAAGGTTTAATTTGATGTTGTTTTTGGTCTGTTTCCTTTTCCTCAATTTCAGTCTAAATCTTCCCACTACAGGATTGTGGTCACTGTTGCAGTCTGCGCCTGATAGTGTTTTTGCTGACAGTAAAGAATTTCTAAATCTTTTGTTGATTAGGATGTAGTCAATCTGATTTTTGGTTTTATCTCCTGGACTCATCCAAGTCCATTTTCTTCTATTAGGCTGCTCAAACCAGGTGTTTCCTACTATAAACTAGTTCATCTGTGCCCATTCTACAAGTTTCTCACCCCTTTCATTTTGCGTACCAAGGCCATGAGGTCCAACTATATCCTCCACCCTATCCTGTCCCACTTTAGCATTAAATTCTCCTATTATTACAGTAACTTCTTGTGATTTACATTGGACTTTGGCCATCTCTAATACTTCGTAGAAGTTGTCGATGTCTTCCTGAGAGCTTGCGGATGATGGTGCATACACCTGAATGATGTTGATATCAATTGGTTTACCTCCGAATTTGACCAGCAAAACTCTCTCAGACACAGCCCAGTATCTCTTAACTGCTTTTGATTTGTCTTTGTCCATCATGATGCCTACTCCTTTTTCATGTGAGTTACCCTGTCTTCTTTGGAAGTGCAATGAAAATTGATTTTGACATATCTTTGGGGATTTTTCCAGTGTCATCAATTTCATTTAGGAGGACTGTTATTTTTTTCTATGCCAAATTCCTCCAGGGCTTCAATCATCTTTGTAGTAATGTTGTCTGGTCCTGGGGCTTTTCCTGGTTTCATCTTTTTCAGTGCTGCTCTAACTTCATCTTTCATTATGAGTGGTCCTTCAAAGTTCTTTTTTATAATGTGTTCTTCGTTTCTGTCATCCTCAAAAAGGTCTTTAATGTACTCTCCCCATCTGTCTAATATTTTGTCTTTTTCCATTGTGCCATCTTTCGATTTTAAGCAACCAGTTGATGTGCATGTATTTTTCCTGTGGACAATTTCTTCAATTCGCCTGTACATACCCTGAGGATCCATTTTGTGTCGTTCTTCTATCTCTTTGCATTTTGTGTTCAGCCAAGCTTCCTTAGCTTCATTGCACCTATACCTGATTTCTTTGTTTATCTTCCTGTCTATCTCCTCGTTTCACTTTGCCTTCCTCCTTTCCTCCATCAGGCCCAAAATTTCATTAGTCATCCAGTTCTTTTTTGCTTTTCTATCTGCTTTAGGGATTTCTTCACAAGCTTCATTTATAGAACTTCTCAACTTTGTCCATTGTTCCTCACTGTCACCAACGTCTTCCAGAGCACTGAATTTGTTTTGAACATGTACATTAAATTTTTGACGTATCATTTCATCTGACTTTAAGAGTCCAAGGTTTAGTTTGATGTTGCTTTTGGTCTGTTTCCTTTTCCTCAATTTCAGCCTAAACCTTCCCACTACCGGATTGTGGTCACTGTTGGCTTTCAATATGCGTCTGATGGTGAGTATTTGTCCAGATGTCGACCTGTTTTGGCAAAACCCGTTTTAGTTTTTCCTCAGAACAGGATCCATTTCCGGCCTTATCCTATTTAGGAGCATAGGGTTGTAGATCTTTGCAGAAATTACAGTTAATGTGATTCCACGGAAGTTCTTTGTGATGCCTAGGTCACCTTTCTTGGGGAAACGAAGCAGGCATCCTCTAGTCCATTTGTCTATTGGGTCTTGGTTATAAACGTTGTTGCAGCATTCCAGCAGTATCTGGTGAAATTCAAATAGCATAAATAGCATTGGTTAAATAGCATCTCTCATTATTGTACAATTACAACAAATTTTACATACTTATGGTAAAATGATTGGGAAAGTTGAATCTGTCAAAACAGATCTGTATGTTGAAGTATTTGCGTTGTCTAAGTGGTTATTTGTCTTTTGCGTATTTCTTTTTTCATAATGAACACATTTATGATGACCATTACTAGCACTTGTTGAAGGCACAACCATCTCTATTTCGTCCCTTCTGTATCACTTTCTTCCTGACAAACTTCATTTCCACCATTGCCACAACAGCTGTCATCAAAGTGAAGTCCTCGCATGATGTCCTCATGCATGATACCACAATCTCTTGCCATATGATGTTTACAAATAGGCTAAAAGTTGTTCTCAAAGCATACAAAACGTCAACCAAACGGTGTGTTTTTGTGTGTGGATCTCAATATGCTTATCTGTGAATTGTCCAGTAGCCTAGGTAACTAGAGTCAGAGCTATAGCAATTGTATTCATTATTAAGTACGGCCTGGTTTTGAAAATTGTCAAAAAGTTCTAAACAGACCAACCAGGACAGGAAACTGGTCTATGTAACAATTCTGTATTTAGGACTGGAATGTCAAAATATATACGAAGGATACCAACAGTATTAAAACTATTGGTCTGACACTAAATGGTGCATTTCAAGGAATCAGGTAAAACCAGCGTGGGATACAGTTCTTCATATGTCTGATATGCCACTACCTACAGTCTTCATAGCCACTACAGTTTTCATACGAAACATTGCTTTGAGAGTGGTCCGGAATTTAGAGCCAAATACATAATATATGGGGAAGTTGAAGGAGGAGTTGACATAGCCAAACATTGTGGCAGTGGTCATCATCACGTTGTACATGTTGTTGTAGCGTCCTCCAAAACTGAGACCATTGACAAAGAGCGTGGCAATGCGTGTACCAATGCGTGGGATAAAGCAGACGATGTAGAGGACAGACGTTCCCACCAGCATCCTCGTCACAGCTACGTCACGGTTTGATATTATGGCACCAGATGACGATGACTGTTTTCGCCATTCAGCGAGTGCCTTGAGTTTGATGACAGTGATGATTGTAGCGACTGTGACTGTGATAATGCAAACCTGTGGAACGATTAAACCATATACCACACTGTCTAATGTGTTAATCAGGTCTTTGTTGTCTAGGAAAAACTCACTGGGGTATGCTACATTCTGCTGAGTTAAGTTGGTCATAGGATGGAATATACACACAATGTACCACTTGGTATTTATCACAAAGAATCCTCCGAAAAGGACAGTAGAGGGCAACAAGATGATGACCCACATGGTCCTTGTCTTCAGCACTGTCTGAGAAAGCAGTGGATTCACCACACAGAAACACCGCTCACACGCAATGATGGTGGTTATCCAGACTGAAACCCAGCTAAATCCAAATAAACCGAGAAGATGGTTGTTAAACATGAATTTTGATAATTTTCCTTGGGAGGGTTTCTGGGTCAAGAGACGGTAGGTCTGGTCTGCAGCATAACAGTAAGCCTGCACCATGTGAACCAAATCTGCCAGTGACAGGAAAAACAGACACAGGTTGATACGTTCTTTGATGCCATGTTTGAAGAAAATCACAGTATTGATGATGTTACAAGGAACGCTGATGAGAAAAAGTAAAGGTAGGATTACACCACTTACGAGTCTTTCCCACATGTCTGTCACCAGTTTGCTGACTAAGTTGTGAGGATTATCCGAAGGATCGAATTCTGCTGATAAATTTAAAACGATGCATCCTTCCGGAGTTTCACGTAGATGGTCATGAGAGTAATTGAGTTTCATAGTTAAAGAAGCATTAAGCATGCTGGCAGTTGAAAGTGCTTCCATGGCACTTAAGTGGTCTTACAATGAAAGCCTCTGCACAATGTAGCACTAATCACAAAAACAAAAGCGAGTTTTGACAAATTTACAAATCACTATAACTTCTGGTGTAAAACCCGCTTCAAGCATTAATCACCAGTCTAGCCATGATTTTAAATTGTGAGTGTTGCAAGTGTTGCAAACACAAGTTGTGTTATTGTTAATGTTTTGTGGTTGTTGTTGTTGTTGTTGTTAGGTGTTTTCCTTTTTTTCTAACCCTGTTGCGGGTGAAGTCAGTAATATGTAGCTAATAGCACTGATATGAACAACAACACGTAACCAATACCTCTGATTGTTGTATTGTTAGTAATCTGTATATACACAAACAAGATAGCTGATCAAAGTCACATATCTATAAATAAAATTAGGCGGTTGATGAGTATACAGACATCATACCTAGAATGAAATACCAGTAAAAGTTGAACAGAAATCTAAAGCACCAGCATCTTTACTATTATCACTGCTATGCTGCTGCTACAATGCTACTGTTTTGCTATACTACATCACACTGCACTAAGTGTTCTTCTTTTTCAAATACTTTCATAACCAATGAGGTCTTTGAGTGAAATCATGGGACGTAGCAGCAAACAGGTCCCTCTTTGTCTGTGAGGTTCTGCAACAAGCAGTTCAGACATACTGAGACTGGTTCAGTATTTGATAGCCATTACAGATAGGCAGGGGTGGTTTCAGAGACAAAATAATGTAACAGCGAGTTAAGGGCTTCTTTTCTACCCGTGCATGTATTGGGAACCACTAAAGCTTGTAAACAAGGAGCTGAACACAATCATCTTTCTGTGCCTTCAAACCTAGTCTTGTAGCTTAATTTGACTTTTTGTGGTTTGCCATGGAATGATGTTTGTGTAGATAGCAGCTTGGGATGATATCCATGTAGGTAGTAGCATGGGATGATATTCGATAGATAATTGCATGGGATGATATTCGTATGGATAGCAGCATGGGATGATTTTGTGTAGATAGCAGCATGGATGATATTTGTATAGATAGCAGCACGGGATGATATTCGTGTAGATAGCAGCAAAGGATGATAATCATGTAAATAGCAGCAAAGGATGATAATCATGTAGATAGCAGCATGGGATGATATTCGTGTAGATAGCAGCAAAGGATGATAATCATGTAGATAGCAGCAAAGGATGATAATCATGTAGATAGCAGCAAAGGATGATAATCATGTAGATAGCAGCATGGGATGATGTTTGTGTAGATAGCAGCATGGGATGATATTTGTGTAGATAGCAGCACGGGATGATATTCGTGTAGATAGCAGCAAAGGATGATAATCATGTTGATAGCAGCAAAGGACGATATTCATGTTGATAGCAGCAAAGGATGATATTCGTGTAGATAGCAGCACGGGATGATATTCATGTAAATGTGAACTGATCGTGTAAGTGTGTAAATGTGAACGCATTGCTGTTCACTATAACATGTATATAAGTGAAAGTTAAGACAATGAAACAATGGAAGCCAGCAGCAAAACAACAAACCTGGCAAGCAACAGGAAACAACCATTCCATCAAAACAGACGCAGGAAAAAACGTCAGTGAAGCAGTCTGAACGAAATGTGCAACAGCCATCAGAGACAGTTTACAGCGAGAAAAGGAAAAAGAAAGAAAGCAATTCACGAGTTGAACGGACTGATGTGAGGACTTCAGCGAAGTCATCTGTTCAGGATGCATCAGCGAAGTCATCTGTTCAGGATATGCATCAGCGAAGTCCATCTGTTCAGGATGCATCAGCGAAGTCATCTGTTCAGGATGCATCAGTGAAATCATCTGTCCAGGATGAATCAGCGAAGTCATCTGTTCAGGATGTTTCAGCATCAGGAAAGTCATCTGTTCAGGATGCATCAATGAAATCATCTGTTCAGAATGCATCAGCGACGTCATCTGTTCAGGATGCTTCAGATGAGTCATCTGTTCAGGATGCATCAGGAAAGTCAGCTGTTCAGGATACATCAGAGAAATCAGCTGTTCAGGATGCATCAGCGAAGACATCTGTTCAGTACGCATCAGCGAAGTCATTTGTTCAGGATGCATCAGTGAAGTCATCTACACAGGATGCATCAGTGAAGTCAACTGTACAGGATGTACCAGAGAAGTCGTCTGTTTGGGATGCATAAATGAAGTCATCTGTACAGGATGCATCAGCGGAGTCATCTGTTCAGGATGCATCAGCAAAGTCATCTTTTCAGGATTCATCAGATCAGCCATTAACCACCAGTCAGTCAGACAACCAGCAACAAGGAACCTGATTTAGCCACAAAACAAACAATGACAGGAGAACCAGAACCAGTTAGTTCTCCCTACCAAACAAGGTCTGGTAGACAGAGCAAGAAACCAGATTTTCTGAAGTATGAGTGAAACATGGGCATGATGATGAGGGACAGTATACTGATCATGGATAAAATGATGTGAATGAATGAGTGAGTCCTTGGGGGAAAAGAGTGATTGATTATTGAATAACTGTTGTAATAGAAATAGGGAAAACAGACATTTATCTCCTATGAGCTGA
>JAPXFY010000765.1:0-7500 GCA_030674185.1 Monoplex corrugatus | reverse complement strand
AGCGTGTGCAGATTAGAAGGCACACGGGTCTAACTCGTCTTCTATCCCATTCTGAAGGACTAGACCTTCAGTTTGATTATCTGAAGAAACTGAGTAGAAAAGTTGAGTCCTCAATGGGTAATGAACCCTGGAACCTCGAGTTAAGTTATTGTCAGGCGAACGTTGAACCATCCTGCCACTGTTCTCCATTGAAACCAAGTCCTTGAGGAAATAGCTTTGTATAGCTTATGTGGAACATAAGGCCAATGAGTACATATGGAACGAGATCAGCACCTTGGTGGGCACACAAACTTTTCTGGGAACTGCAAAACGAAGTGTGATTGTTTTGTTTTGTTTGGTCACATCACCCGCCATGACACAATACCTAAAACGGTGCTTTAGGAAACTGCACACAGAGACTCAGTGACGCCAACTGAGGACAGCGTGGACAGAAAATATCAACAGCTGGACCATTCTGTCTGAAATGTCTGCTGCTGAATCCCTTGAGTACCCTCAATGACCACAATGAGTGTGGGGTTAGAAGAGGGAGAATAAGAATGTTTACCGATTTGAATTAACTTCTTTCTAATATGTTTCAAAACACTTCGATCTTTTAAAATTGATGGTGATCAGTATGCTCATTTGACTATTTATCTGTGTAAAAATGATCTTGGACAAATTGTAGAAAATCGTTACTGCAGTCGAGTTGTTAGCATAGGATTCTACCCGTGTTTATAAACCAATATATTTTTACACACATGTGGTGAAATGATTGGGAAATTTGTATCTGTCCAAACACGTTCTATACATTGAAATATTTTTGTAGTATAAGTGGTTATTTGGCTTTTTTGTATGTTTTATAACCAATACATCATTATACCCATCAGTAGCACTTGTTGAAGGCATTAGCACCTCTGTTTCGTCATCTTCTCTATCCCATTCCTCTTCAGAAATTTCATTTACACTATCGCCAAGGTAGTTATCATCACAGAAAAGCCATTGCATGATTTCCTCACACGTGAGACCACGATTTCTTGCCATTTTGTTTTTGTTTTCAAATAGAATAAACGTTGTTCTGACAGCATGCCAAACGTCAGCCACACGTTACCATACTGGAAGTAAGTATAAATGGGAGGTAACTCCCAGCTTAGTGTAGGAAGAATCAGAACCAGTTTTGTACCTTTAACTGTCAATGATATAAATAGAAGTTGCAAGCGTGAAACAATTATCGATTCTTCCAGTCACGTGGGCGTTAAGCCCCAGAAGAACCACTATAGCTGGTTCTACAATATCCTGGAGTTTGGACTTTGTTCAAGAAGGATTCGTCGGACTCAGATAATTCCATATGTGTTCCACCCAAATCTGCCAACAACTACCTGGCAGACTCCTGAACCTGTGCAAAACCAGACGCACTGATTCACAAAAATTCCATTGGAGAAGAGCGAAAGATATCTTGGGTTGTTTTGTGTGTGTTTACTGTCTTTTTATTACTTAAGTACTTGTCGAGGATCCAATTTTGATTTTCTTCTTCTTCTTTGTCTTCTTCTTTTCTTCTTGTTTGTCTTGTTCTTGTTCCTTTGTTCTTCTTGTTCTTGTTCTTTCTTTCTTTCTTTCGTTGTGTCCGCGCAGTCAGATCACATTTCGTGGTGAATGCGGCCATCTTTTTGCCAGTAACTACCGTCTGCGATGGAGATTGTTGATAATGAGCAGAATTGTAATCAGCCATAATTCTTGTCACTCCAATGGATAGATTCGACATTATGCACTATGTGTTCTGCTGTCTGATCCTCTTGACCACAGGGGCAGGCTGGTGAAGACACAAAGGTGCATGAACCAGTTATAGCTGGTGGAGAACCTCGTCTTCTTGCAAGTTGATACTTATAAGGCGCCAAGTCATGATTCAAGAATCAAACCAAGACACGCACTCTCATCATTCAGCAAAGCAATCACGAACAAGGACCAAAGCTCCGGGACACCACGCACACGCAGACTAGGAACAGGAAGACTGAAGACGAGTAGGGTGGATGACCCCTGATCAAAGCCATCATCCTCCCTCTGTCTCTGTCTCTCTCTGTCTCTCTGTCTCTATAAAACACACACACACACACACACACACACACACACACACACACACATACACACACACACATACACACACAAACACAAGCACACACACACACAAACACAAGCACACACACACACACACACACACTTAATTTTGTTTGTTAGTTTGTTTGTTTAAATCGTTAACTAATAAATTAAACTAGCCTTACGTTAGGAAGGGGACGTTTAATTGGAATTATTATGAGAATGTTGCTGGGAAGGGGAAGTTACGTGAGACGTGACATGAGTATTGGCGCGCGATGCTATCCAGGTCAGTATTCAGAGTACAAGTGACCACTAGACCATTACGAATAGGGAGGGATCGTTTAGGAACTTGACATGAGATCATTGCATGGGTGGGCACGTAATTCCCCTTCCCAGCAACATTCTCATAATAATTCCAATTAAACGTCCCCTTCCTAACGTAAGGCTAGTTTAATTTATTAATTATTATTCGCCTGTTGCTTTGGTCAGGCGAAGTCACGTGAGACGTGACATGAGGATTTAGAGCGTCTAGTGGGCACGTACGTCATACATGCGGAGTAGAGAACACGAAATATCATCTTTGTAATATAAGAAACACATATTCTTGAATTTTAAAACAAGTATATGAATTCATAAGACACAAATTCTTTCTACTGTCAAACAGGTATAGGCCGAATACAATAACCCATAGACAAAATTCTTAGCTCACTTCAAAGTAGAATACAGCAAGCAAATCTCTTAAAAGTCATAAGAAACACAACACTGGTTCATTCATTTGTTAGCCATAAAACTGTCAAGAACTGTTTGTCCAAAATTCTGTACAGCATGTCTTTTATAAAACTTTCTAAAAGAACAATCCTTCGACCAGCAGCCGCCTTTAGGATTGTATCAAGTGGTACGCCCGCATTGGCCGCCGCTGACACACTCGCGCTGCGCGTGCTGTGACTACCAAAGGCGTCAGTGTCTATTCCTGCTGACGCTAAAACGTCCTTGAGCCACCGGGAGAGTGTTTTGCCTAGAAATAGGCACATGAGGTTTGGTATAGCTGAGTAGGAAGTTGTTTTTATCAGCAGTCAGCTTCTCACGCACAGTTTCTGTTTTCTCCAGATAAACTCTTAAATGAGTTACAAGACACAATTTTGGATTTGTTTCATATGGCATAATATCTGCCGGCTCAGTATGGAATCCTGGTCTAGATTGCTTATGTTTATTCGTAAACAAAATGGTACATTTAGAGTTGTGAAATCTTATGTCAGTTGCCTGCAATAAATGCAACGTCTGACCCCTTTGTCCTGTGACTAAAGCTAACAACATACACATGCACAGGGTAAGCTGTTTTAAAGTCATTTCTTCCACAGCTGGTAAGGAACTAAGGTACCTTAATACTACACCCACATCCCAAGTACTATGATATTTTGGCAGCGCAGGCCTCTGTTCAAAAACACCTTTTACAATCCTACACACATCAGGGTGAGCTCCAATGGTTTTGCCGTCTACTAAGGGTATATAGGCTGACAAAGCACTTCGTGCAGTATTAATTGCACTATAACTTGCTCCTTCAGAAAACAACATAGCTAAAAAATTTGCAACATCTGCGGGCAAAGGGGACAACACTTTGATATTATTTGCAATTGCAAAATGTTTCCATTTTGTAATGTAGCAATTGTATGCAGCTTGTGTCGCCAGTCGCCAAGAATTAACGATTAAGGTAGCTGCTTGGTCTGAGTATCCTAGCTGTTCATATCTGCTCCGGATATCCGACATGCCAGTAATTTCAAGGTCTTGTTCTGACGGTGGGGTTGGCTGGGTAGGGTCAGCAAAGACGCATGGCTCTTCAATAGGACGGGTTCCTACTGTAGCAGGGACTGCAACACCGGCCACCAGACTTGTGTCCTCCAATATGGGACGATCATCACTCCTGTGCTGCCTTCTTGTTTTATCTTTTGAAGCACATGGGTAACGACACTGAAAGGGGCAAACGCGTAAAACTTGTTACGTTTCCATGATAGAGAGAATGCGTCTATGGCATGCGCCTCTGGATCTGGGCGAAATGCAACATACCGCTCACACTGCCTGTTCAACCTAGAAGCGAAAAGGTCAATGTCAATGTCCGTCTGTAAGACGGTCAGCGCTCTTCTCAGCTCTGCGCTATCAAGCCTCCATTCAGCGTCAAGGTTCATCGCCCTGGATTCCACATCAACAGCCGTATTCTGACGACCTGGAATATGTGCTGCGGATACATAAATATCATGTCCAATACACCATTCCCAGATTTTGAATGTGATGTCATTGCATGCGCTTGAGTGACTGGTCCCCATATGGTTTATGCATGCAACAGCAGTTGTGTTATCCAGCATAATTCTCACGTGTTTTCCTGTCAAACAACATTCAAAGCTTTGTAATGTAAATAATGCAGCTTTCAGTTCCAAATAATTAATATGGAATTTTGCTTCATCAGGCAGCCACTGCCCCCCAGACGTAACACCATTACATGCAGCCCCATAACCAGTGAGAGACGCATCAGAAGTAACAACTATGTCTGGTTCTGTCCACTCAATAGTGTTGTATGCCCCAACAACATTATCAATCCACCACTGCAGCTCCGACTCAGCGGAAGTGGACAAAGACACCTGCTGATCAAAATCACCGTGATGCCGTTCCAGTGCAACCTTTTTGTCCTTTTCAAGGCTCCGATAATGCAAGGGTCCATATTTAACTGCAGGAAAAGCAGCTACTATTTTCCCTATCATTTTTGCTAGGTCCTTAATTTTCAAAGTTTTCTTCTTCAAAATTGCCCTCGCATTCTCTGTCAAGTTCAGTGCCTTCTCAGGCGTCAAGGACACTGTCATAGACCTTGAGTCAATAACCATACCCAAGTACTGTATTTTCTGTGTAGGTTCAAAGACTGATTTGTCCGGGTGAATAATAAACCCCCAACGAACGCAAAAGTTGCACTGTATCAGCAATATTATGTAAGCAACCATCATAGGTACTACTGATAAGGAGGGAATCGTCCAGAAAAGAAGTGGAGATATGTCCTCTTTCCCGTAGGGTGGCAAACACTGGTTTCAATAGTTTTGTAAATTTCCTGGGAGCAATAGCTAACCCGTTCGGCATAGCGTTATATTCATATAATTGTCCTCTCCAATAAAAACTGAGGAATCCTTTATATTCTGGATGAATGGGTACAGAATAATATGCATCTTTCAAGTCTATGGAAGCCATAAAACAGTGTTGTGTGATCAGTAACAGCGCAGACGGAAGAGTGTCCATTTTGAAATGGTGATATTTTAAATGTTTGTTCAAATCCTTTAAATTAAGAATCATTCTTTGATTTCCATCCTTTTTCGGACGAGTAAAAACAGGTGATAAAAATTTCTCATGTGTTTTACTACAAACTGAAATAACTCCTTTATCTTTTAACTTTTGGACTTCTATATCAATTATCTCTGTTTCTGTTTCATTTAACTGTTTTTGTTGTCTAATAAAAGACAACTGAGATACTGGGCAGTTAAACTCTAATTGAAGACCTTCCACTGTCTGTATAATCTCTGAGTCTGATGTCAACTGTTTCCAATTTTCAACAAAATATTGTATTCTGCCACCCCGGAAAAAGGACGCCTCCTTTTGTAGGTCAGCCTGTGAGGGCGTTAGGTTTTCAGTGTGTGGAAGGCCAGCAAGGGGAACAGTATGGGCGGGGCTTACCACTGGAGGGTCCAGCACCGCGGGCCTTACTTCTTGCCGCTCTGGCCGTACGATTGCCTTTGCTTGCCGCCGAACTGCGGCCTCGTCTGGGTTCGCCTCCACTGTTGGCACCAGTTCGGCTGTCCTGAAAAAGGTTGCCTGTCCCCTTGTTGAGCCTGGTGCCTGAATCTCTTGCGGGCCTGCCAGCCGCTGGTGCCAGCCACAACCGCACCCAGACTTTCCATGGCACGAACGTCCTTGAGGGAAGCGGTCAAGTTATCTCCAAAGAGATAGCCGGTTATGGGGATCGTGTCCGAGCATAGGCCAGCTAGGTTTCTGTTTAAACACGGCCGAATGGCAACTCTACGCCTATGGGAAATGTCCACCGAAGCGTGGCCAAGAAGAAGCAGGGCATTCGCATGCATGTCCGTAACGGACTTCTTTAATACTTTGTCAATTGGTTTACCACCTCTTGCCGCTTTTAGTAGTAACTGCGTGGAATTAACCACAGCAGTGGCTGCTTTAACAATAGCGCGCTGGGTTGTGACCTGCTTTAGGTCAGCCTTGCGCGCTTCCCCCGGCATTTTCTTCCATACTTCGGGATTCACCATGGGGACTTTAAGCTGCTCACAATTGCTAGGAGTTACAATTTTGTCAAAGACTTCTTTCAACTTTTCATCTGTTCTTTTCTTATCAAAACACTTTTTGACTACTTCGGCCAGCGACTCGGCTACCTTTTCCCCTTTTCGTTCCCTTTCATCAAGCTCTGCTTCAATCTCTTTCAAGAGGTCATCATCAGAGCATGTAATGGACAAACTATTTACATCATCATCATCGGTAATTTCGCCATCCGAAGAAGACAAGTCTCTTTTCCTTTTAGTGGAATCTCGGTCAGGGCTGTCCCGGTCAAGGTCAATTCGCGCATACCGTGCCCTCTCAGGGGAGTGGTCCTGCGCGACTAAGCGCGCGCGCGCAGTCTCTCTCTCAGGAGAGTTTTGGCGCCTCTTTGCCCTCTCAGGGGCGCGCCCTCGCACCTGGGTCTTATCTGACAAAAAATTGTTCATCATGTTTTCTAGTTTTTTCTCCAGGCGCGCTTCTAAACGTCTAAATAAGTCCTCCGCCGACTCAGCGGCTTTATGGACAGCAGGCGAGCTGCTTCCTGCCCTTTCATTGTCCGACTCCAAAACATCGTCGACTTTATTATCCGTGCTCATCATTAACGACTGATGACAGTAAAAAGCAATAAGAAGGGGTTACTCACGTGTCTTTTCAGCAACAAGATGCACACCACATAAATTCCACTTACAGAAATACATACAATCCACTCGAACACACGCACTTCATCCACTGTCGTCCAACTGTGTAAAGAAGGTTAAGTATGGTAGCAGCGAAACTCTGGCACCACCGACCTAGACAAGCGTCAGCGTCCAACTGACCTGGATAGCATCGCGCGCCAATACTCATGTCACGTCTCACGTGACTTCGCCTGACCAAAGCAACAGGCGAATAATAATTATGGTAACATTATTTGTTAGTTTTACTTTCCCCTCTTCAAAACAGTTGTTTTCTGGATCATCTTTTCTCAAGTTCAAAATTGACAATTTTCAAATATTTTCTTCACTCCTCCTCTATCATCCCCCCCCCCTCTTCCCTTTTTTTGTTGTTGTTGTTGTCTAAAATCACTTTAGTGAATAGACATTAAATCAAAGACCACCACCACGCACACACACACACACACACACACACACA
>JAPXFY010007651.1:5000-10364 GCA_030674185.1 Monoplex corrugatus | reverse complement strand
GGGGGGAAGGGAGAGGGAAGGGAAGGGGGGAAAGGGAAAGAGAAGGGGGGAGGGGAAAGGGGAAAAAGGGGGAAAAAGGGAAAGGGGGGGGGGGAAAAGGGGAAAGAGGAGGGAGAGGAAAAGGGGGGGGAAAAGGAAAGAGGGGAGGGAGAAGGGGGGAAAAGAGGGGAGGGGGAAAGGGGGAAAGAGGGGGAAAGGGGAGGGGGGAAAAAAGGGGAAGGAAAAGGGAAAAAGAAAGGGGAAAGGGGAAGAGGGGAGAAAGAAGAGGGGAAGGGGGGGGAAAGGGAAGGGGGGGGGAAAGGGGGGAAAAGGAAGGGGGGGGAAAAGGGAAAAGGGGAAAGGGGAGAGGAAGGAAGGGAAAGAGAAGAGGGGGGGGGGGGGAAAGAAAAAGGGGAAAGAGAGGGGGGAGAGGGAAGGGGGGGAAAGAGAGGGGGGGGAGGAAAAGGGAGGAAAGGGGGGAAAGGGAAGAAAAAGGGGGAAGGAAGAGGGAAGGGAAAGGGGGAAAAAAAGGGGGAGGGGGGAAGGGGGAAAGGGGGGGGGGGAAAAGGGGGAAAAGAAGAGGGGGGGGGAAAAGGGGAAGGGGAGGGAGGGGAAAAGAAAAAGGGGAAGAGAAGGGAAAAGGGGGGGAAAGGGAAAAAAAAGGGGGGGGAGAAGGGGGGGGAAAAGGGATGGAGAGGAAAAAGAAAAGGGGGAAGGGGGGGAAAAGGAGGAGAGGAGAAGAAAAGGGGAAAAGGGAAAAGAGAGAGGGGAGGGGGAAAAGGGGAAAAAAGAGAGGGAGGGGAGGGAAAAGAGGGGGGGAAGAGTTGATGGGGGGGGAAGGGAAAAGGGGAAGAGAGGAAAAGAGAGGGAGGGAAGGAAGGGGAAAAGAGATGGTGGGGGGGGAAAAAGGGGGGAAAGGAGGAAAAAGGGAGGGAGGGGGGGGGGAAGAGGGGGGAGGGAGGGAAGGGGAAGGGGGGAAAAGGGGAGGGAGGAAAAAAAAAAAGGGAAGAAAAGAGAAGGAGGAGGGGGGGGAAAAAAAGGGGAAGAAAAGAAAAGAGAGGAAAAAAGGGGGCGGGAAGGAAGGGGGAGGGAAGGAAGGGGGAGAAGAGGGAGAGGGGGGGAAAAGGGGAAGGAAGGAGGAGAGGAGAAGAGGGGGGAAAGAAGAGGGAGAGGGAAGAGAAGGGAGGGAAGAGAAAAAAAAAGGGGGAGGGGGGGAAAAGGGGGAAGGGAGGGGGGGAAAGAAAAGGGAAAAGGGAAGGGGGGGAGGGGGAAAGGGAAAAGGGGAAGGGAAGAAAAAGGGGAGGGGGAAGGGGGGAAAAAGGGGAAAGGAAAAAAAAGGGGGGAAAAAAAGGGGGAAAGGGGAAAAAGGGAAAGGAAAAGGGGGGGAGGGGGGAGGAAAAAGGGGGAAAAGGGAGGGGGGAAGGGGGAAAGGAAAGGGGAAGGGGAAAAAAGGGGGAAAGGGAAGGGAGGAAAAAGGAGAGGGAAAAAGGGGGGCCCCGAAGGGGGGAAAAGGGGGAAAAAGGGGAAAGCGGGGGGGAAGGGGGCGAAAGGGGAAAGCGGACCCCCCCCCCCTTTTTCCCCTTCTTTTCCCCTTTCCCTTTTTCCTTTCTCCTCTCCTTTCCCCCTTCCTCCCCCTTTCCCCTCTTTTTTTCCCCTCTTTTTTCTCTTTTCCCCCTCCCCCTTCCTCTCCTTTTTCCTTCCTCCCCTCTTTCCCCTTTTTTCCCCCTCTCTTCCCCTTCCCCTTCCTTCTCTCCCTCCCCTCTCCTTTTTTCTTTTTCCCTCTCCTTCCTCTCCCCCTTTTTTTTCCCCCCCCTTTTTTCCTCTTCTCTTTCTTCTCCTCCCCTCTCCTCTCTTTTTATCCTCTCCCTCTTCTTTCCCCTTTTTCCTTTTTCCTTTCCCCTTTCCCCTCTCTTTCTTCCCCTTTCCCCTGCCCCCCCCTTTTCCCTTTTTCCCTTTTTTTTCCTTTTCTCCTCTCCTCTTTTCCTTTCCTCTCCTTCCCTCCTTTTCCTCCCCTTTTTCCTCCCCTTTCTCCTGTCCCCCCCCTCTTTTTTTTTCCCCCCTTTCCCCTTCCTCCCCTTTCCAAAATCTTCCCAAACGTTTAGGATTTTGTACGGCTTGTGGGTCGGATTGTTATAAACAGTTTAGATAGGGCTATGGAACAGTCAGAATGAAATGAATCCCTTTCGAGCAAAGTCCAAATGCCAAAATCCCCAAATTCGTATGTGGCAAGAGAAGAATTGTCCATACTTGGACGGCTGAGGTTAGGCATTAGAAAAAGGAAAACGACTAATATCCCCCGGCCATTTATCAACTGATTTGGTTTCTAGTTGGTTCAAGAAGGATTCGCTGCACAAGGTAATTCCATATGTGCTTCACCCAATCTGCTAGCAATTATCCGGCAGACTCCCGTGTCTGCGCTAAACCTTATGCGCTGGCTAGGGCTTGAAATAAGGAAAGGAGGGGTGGGGGTGAAGAGACACCTATGACGCACTGGGCTGACATCACCACAATGGTGCAAACGTTAAGATGGCCAGTGAGCAAGCCAGGTTTTAATGTTGCGGGCTGGGATTGAACTCGAGATTGCAGATTATGAGTCCACGGAACCATCAGAAGATCCATCTTGCCTGCATCGCACGTGGAGAAGGATTGAACCTTCAACCTCGCGTTATGAGTATGGCGCTCCAACAATGAGCAAATGGATCACAAAGATAAAGGTCAATCACATTGAAGTAGTGTGTTTGATGTTAATGGAGAACTCCTTGCAAACAAAAATCCATCGATATCAATCAATTTTGGAAGATATTATTTCACAAAACACGCAAAAAGATTATTGCTAATATGGTTTGACCGTCCTGTTTAACCTTTCAGTTCTCTCCTCTTGCTACTTATTATTCTACTTTCAGTTCTCTCCTCTTGCTACTTATTATTCTACTTCTTACCTCCCTCACGGGCTGGTCGTATCTTTCGATATTTTCGAAGATTCAAGATCTGATCTCAACGTTCAATCCCAACCCGCAATATGATTGGCCTGTTTACTGTCCATCTTAAGATTTTCATCATTCTGGTGGTGTCCGTTTAGTGTTTCACAGGTCACTTTCCCCTCTTTCCCCTCCCCCCCCCCCCCCCCCCCCATCCCAATTTCAAGACCTTGCCAGTACATTGTGTTTGGCACAAGCTCAGTGAGTCTGCCAGATTGATTGCTGGCAAATTTGGATTGAATGTATTTGGAATTGTCTGAGTACGATTAATTCTCCTTTAACAAAGTCCAAACTCACGGCTTCCCTCCATTCCCTACTGTAAGACCTGAGTTGCCCGCTTGTGTCCTAGTCTGTAAGGTAACAAACAGCTTGCTTGCTTTCTCAGCTGCTTCCTCTTTCTCTCCCATTATGTAACACATCAGTCCCAATTTCTGATTCAGCTAAAAACCTTGGTGTCTGCATTGACTCTACCCTCTCCATGAACAACTTTGTTTCTCAAACTGCCAGATCTTGCTACTATCATCTCCATCGTATAAGCCTGATCAGGAAGTATCTCTCTGTCGAAACAATTGCAAAACTCGTTCTCTCCTTCATAATGTCTCGCATTGACTATTGCAATTCACTCCTGTCTGGTCTTCCTGCCTCCACCACTCACATCCTACAGCGCATTCAAAACAATGCTGTACGCCTTGTACTCAAAAAGAAAAAAGCTGACCACATATCTCCTCTCCTGGCACAACTTCACTGGCTCCCTGTATCAAAGCGCATACAGTACAAACTAGACACCATGTGCTACAAAAGCCTCAATAACGCAGCCCCGATTACCTGTCAAGCCTACTTGAGATCTATGTTCCCTCACGTACCCTCCGCTCTGCCTCCGATCCTCTGACTTTTCGCTTTCCACTCACTAAGCTCAATATCTATGGTCCACGAGCCTTCTCTGTTTCTGGTCCACTTTCCTGGAACAAACTTCCTCTCTCAGTCCGTCAGCAACCTACTTTTGTCTCCTTCAAGTCCGCTCTCAAAACTCACCTTTTCTCGTCTGCATAAAATCCTGACCTCACTCAACCCCCTCTGCAGCCTGTCTCCACTCGGAGGGGAATCACATTGCAATATATAATTGTATATAATATGCTCTCTATAATTTCCATTGCTTTTATTCTTTCTCCCCATTTATAGCCGTGTGCGTGTGTGTGTGTGTGTGCGCGCGCGCGCGTGTGTGTGTGTGTGTGCGTGAGTGCGTGTGTGTGCGTGCGTGCGTCCGTGTGTGTGCGTGCGTGCCTGTGTGTGTGTCTGTTTCAGCGCTTAGATTTGATTTTATCAAGATTTTGCGCTATATAAATATTGTAATTATTATTATTATTAGCTCAGTGTGTCAGGTCAGTTACTGTGTGATGTCGTTTTACTATGTTTTGCCTTTTGTCTGGATTTGTGTTTCGTTTGCAGGCTGCAGCTTCCGTCTCTTCTCCAATACACGAGTGAACCTTGTTTTGTTTTTTTTGTTTTGTTTTTTATGTGTGTGTGAATTTGTATGTGTGTGTGACCGGTTTTGGTTTTGGTTTTGGTTTTGGTTTGGTTTGGGTTTTTGGTTTTGGTTTTGGTTTTGGTTTTGGTTTTTGGTTTTGGTTTTGGTTTTGGTTTTGGTTTGTTTTGGTTTTGGTTTGTTTTGGTTTTGGTTTTGTTTTTGTTTTGGTTTGGGTTTTGTTTTGGTTTGGGGAAAGCGTTTTTGTTTTGATTTTTGCTTTGTTTTGTTTTTTGTTTGTTTGTTCTTGTTGTTGTTTTTTCGTTTTGTGTTTTGCGTTTTGTGTTGAGTTGTGTTGTGTTGTGTTGTGCTGTGTTGTGTTGTGTAGTTTTGTGTCGTGTTGTGTAGCGTTTTGTTGTGGTGATTCTGTTTTGTTTGGTTTTGTTTCGTTCGTTCCTTCGTTTCTTCCTTCCTTCGTTTTTGGTCGTCTACACAGCCGCTAAAGCAGTCGTACTTCATTTTCGGGAGAGTGTGTAGGTGAGTCGTGTGTGTGTATTGCTGGATGTTTTCCTGTCTACACAAACCACTGATCATGGACATGGTTCACAGAATATTTAACATGCACGTTTCATGTTCTACCTGCTTATTACACAGGACACAGACATTCAGGCTCTGACACGGTCTACACACACGCTGACCTCCAAGATAGGAAAAAAAATCTCCTCCATTTTCCATCAGGCGACACCCAAACAGGTTCAAACTCACACCTTTCAGTTGGAAAACCAGGATCCTAAAAGCACTCGACCGTCGCGCCGTGGCTTTCGCCAAAAGAAAGAATCTGTATTGCGAAAGCCATGGTCCCTCCTGTGTAAGCTTACCATACGAAATGAATCCCCGTCCTGTTGTCTTTTTCCTTGTCCGAATGGGGATCAATTTAGGGTGGAC
>JAPXFY010007650.1:5000-7500 GCA_030674185.1 Monoplex corrugatus | reverse complement strand
ACCAACTTACTCCACTCCTCACGGTCCTCAGCTTTCCGCAGAATGATGTTCCATTCAAGGCCAGTCCACTCTCTGATATTGTCTTCCCATCTTTTTCTCTGTCTGCCTCTTCGTCTCCCTCCCTATACTGTTCCCTGTGAGACGGTCTTGGCCTGTCCAGATGATTGTGTGACGTGCCCATACCACCTCAGTTTGCGTCTTATCACCGAAGTCAGGAGGTCTTCATACGGCCCGATGGCGTTTTCGATTCTGGTTTTCACTTCCTTGATGGTTATATGATCTTTGTACGAGATACCAAGGAGTTTGCGGAAGCATCTCATCTCCATTGCCTGTATCCTTCTTTCAATGTCTGCTGTTATGGTCCATGTTTCGCATGCATACAAAAATATTGACATGACCAGGGAACGCATCAGTCTGATCTTGGAGCCGATAGCGATATTCTTGTCGTTCCAGATGACTTTTAGCTTGGTCATTGCAGCTGTGGTCTGGGCAATCCTGGAAAGTACTTCGGGCTTTGATCCTTCATCTGTATCATGTGCATATATACGCATGCGAAATATCAAATATACACGTTACAGATCCTGTAAGTCACGTCAGTGGTTGACGTATATACAAACATTATTTGTTTAGGATCACCGCACTCAGGGAGGTTACCTCTATGCTCAACTTTTTTTTCTTTCTTTCGTCCCAATTTCTACACCACCTTTATGGCCACAGAACCTGGTACACTTTGTTTCTTTTGTTGTTGTTGTTGTTGTTGTTGTTTGTTTTGTTTGTTTTGTTTTGTTTTGTTTGTTTTGTTTACAATGCAATGATGATAATGTCGATGAAGATGATAATCATGACGTTATGGAGTTCCATCTAGGATTGAGACTGCGTGATAGGGCTGTACTCTACGTTTACTATCATAATATATCCTGGTGTCTACCAGGCCCGAGAGATACAAACACCTGTGGTGCTGGTCAGAAGGTTTGAGTAACACCCTCAATGACGCATCCGTGAAGTGGATGAGACTCGACTGTGTGGTTTCAGTCTTCCCAATGAGCCCATAGCACGCCCAACTCTGGGTAGGAGCTGGTTAGAGCCGAAAAAATCCCACAAAGATTTATTTTTGAAGGGACTGATGGCGATTCGAACCCACAACCTTCCAGTCGGTAGTCAGTTGCGTAAACCATACACCACGCCGACTGGTGGCGTATGAAAACAGCCAGCATGCACGCCCTCCAAAGATGCAAACTGTGCAAGCTAACAAGTTAACAAAAAACACCACGAGGGTGTGGATGGGACCCAGAGCATCAATGCCTCGCCACTCTCCGGACAATCACCTCTCAACCTCCTGATACCACTTGATGGTCATTCCATAAAACAAAGGGGGGGGGGGGAGGGTGTTGTCCAAGCGCTGTTTTCGGTAGACTGATAAAATACCAGTATAAAATACAAAGTGTGCCCAGTTTCAAATACCTGGGATCAGTCGTGTCAGATGAGGGATCTAAGCCCGAAATACTCTCCAGAATAGCCCAGACCACAGCCGCAATGACCAAGCTCAGAACCACATGGAACAGCAGTAACATCGCCAACAGTTCAAAGATCAGACTGATGCGTTCCCTGGTCATGTCAATATTCTTATACTCTTGCGAATCATGGACCTTAACAGCGGATACGGAAAGAAGAATCAGGGCGGTTGAAATGAGATAGATGCTTTCGTAAACTTCTCGGCGTCACATATGACGCATCACGAATGATGAAGTCAAAAGAAGAATTCAAAATGAAATCGGGCCTTACACTGACCTCCTGACCTTAGTAAGACGACGCAATCTAACATGGTATGGACACATCACTCGATCATCCGGCCTTGCCAAGACAATCCTGCAAGGCACAGTCTCGGGAGGAAGGAAAAGAGGCAGACAAAAGAAGAGATGGGAAGATAATATTCGAGAGTGGACGGGCCTGGAACTGAGGGATACCCTAAGGAAAGTGGAGAGCAGGGAGGAGTGGAGAAAGGTTGTTATCAAGTCTTCGGAGGCGCCCCGACGGACGGCCAGTCTAAGGGATCGGTGACGGTGACGGTGATAAAATACTGACTAGGTAAAACATAGTCTAGGTAGGGCCTCAGGACCTGGCCAGCTGATGGGTTTATGTGCAGGCTTAAGGCTTGTGCCGTGATCACCATGCACATGGCACCTGTGACGTTAGTGCATATGGAATTCGTTCCGAGCGTGGAGACGTCATCTTCAGAAACTGAAACCTAAACTGAAACGTTGTATGACCCATTCAGCAACATAACAGTGGAGTGTGGTCAGCTTGATTAACATCTGGAGCTCTCCGTGCTCCACTGAAAAAGAATAGGTCTGATTTTGTGTAATGCACAGTGAATCTGAACAACGTTGTAGAAAAGCGGTATCATCATCCTCAGTGCACTGCCGCATGGCTTTGGCAATCATGGGCCTCCATATGTTTCTATCCCTTGTTGCCGCAAGCACATCTTCCACTCTCTCGGTCC
>JAPXFY010007649.1:7500-10369 GCA_030674185.1 Monoplex corrugatus | reverse complement strand
CATGCGGAAAAGGCACGATGATGATGATCTCATCATTATATGACTCCTCATTTGCTCTTTTTTTTTATTCACACAACTGTTAGATCCAGTCACAGCATGCTATTATTAGGATTATGTCCCTTCCATTTGACAGCTTGAATTTCGAACTCCCCTTTGCGTCCCCAAAACACGAGACTGATGGCGCGGTAGACTGGCGCCTAAGTAATAATAATAATAATAATTACAATATCTATATAGCGCAAAATCTTGATAAAATCAAATCTAAGCGCTGAGTGACTACTAGTTGCAACTTTGGTCAATTTACGACAGAAATCCGTGCATTCACCACCTTCATCTATACATCCAGTGTTTAAAATAAGCAAAGAAAGAAACACACACACACACACACACACACACACACCACACCACACACACACACACACACACACAACACACAAAATATATATACATACACACCACCACCACCACCATCACCACCACCACCACCATCAAAACCACCACCACTACCAACAACAAAAAACAACAACAACAAAAAACAAAGGGGGGGGGGGGGGGGACGAAACAAAAGGGTCGCCAATTCAACAAAATCTTATAATTTTTTCAATAAAATAAATTTGTTAAAAAATCCTCATTTTGTACCTCTCAAGGTCATTGTGACCTTGCAGAAGCAATACGAAATGAAACTTAACCCGAATACAGAACAAATGTAGATTGTCACACCAGTGAAAATAGACTTAGGCATTGTCAGGAGTTCTTAAAAAAGTGTTGTTTAATTAAACGTGCTATTCTGACACTTACTTTTTCGAGTGACCTTGACCTTCTTGTGGTGAATTCTAAATTTAATGCCTTTGCAACCATTAATTGTCTACACTTTATTTTAAAATCTAAAATCGGTAAAGGCTCATCTACAAAATAGTTAAAAAAAATTTTGTTACTAACACATGTTTGTCACAAACACAGATACAAACACACGCCTAACGCACACACACACACACACACACACACACACACACACACACACACACACACACACACAAAATACACACAAACACAAACACAACAACAACACAACACAACACAACACACACACACACAACACACACCACACACACACACACACACACACACACACACACACACACACACACATTTCCGATCGATATGAAAACAATCTCACTTTATATTTAAAAAAGGACAACAACAACAACAACAACAATAACAAAACAAAAAAGAAAAAAAAAATGAAACAGCTGCATAAACACTCTGCTAGCACCATGCTTTCATTTTATCTCCTTTTTCCTTACCTATTTTTTAAAGCACCAACACACACCTGTAGTTCAGGAAAACAGGAAAGGTTAAGTAACAGAGCGTGTTCATTATCCCGTCCTGAAGGAATTAGACTACGAAAGTTTTACGTGCAAAAGTAAAGAAGTAATAAGCTAACACAACGTTAAGTTTTTTTTTTAACGGAACATAGGTTCAATTCTAAAACAGGGTGAAGGTAGTTGATGAAGGAATATAAAAAACGTTAAGCTTTTCACCGATCACAAATAATGTATATATTTACGAGCTAATCACGAAAGACAGGTCGAATAAATGGGATAGTTAAAGACAGGAGAGAGACAGCAATAAGGAATGAAATGTAGTGAACTTTTCTACGAGAGGTTCTTCTGAGTAAAGATAATTCAAGCATCTCCTGCTTTCAATTACAAGCGGAAAACATTATTCTCAGACTAGTGACATAATGTGACCAAAGTCAAAAGAAGGATATCTTTGATGCGTTTATGTGTGTGTGTGGTGTGTGTGGTGTGTGTGTGTGTTTTGTGTGTGTGTGTGTGTGTTCGTTCGTTATTTCTTTTAACGTCTATTCACACATGTGCTTTAAAGACATGACATATTGTATATATTAAAATGAATTGATAGATAAATAAATGGATGAATGAAAAAATGAATAATAAATAAATAACAAAAAATAGATAAATAAATAGATGAGACAAAAAAGTGTCTATCGGGGGGGGGGGGGGGGGGATTAATCTATGAATCCATAAAGGCATGTGTGTGTGTGTGTGTGTGTGTGTGTGTGTGTGTGTGTGTGTGTGTGTGTGTGTGTGTGTGTGGTGTGTGTGTGTGTGTGTGTGTTGTCTGTGTGTGTGTGTTTCCATGTGGATTCGATGCATTCAAAAAATATTTAAAAATGTAAATGTAGATAACTATAAACAGACTGGAGATATATGATATAGCCGTAAGAGTTCACTCACCCTCTATTGACTAAACTGAAACTTTTTCTTCTTGTTTGGTTTGAAATTGTTAACTCAATTAAACATTATGCAGAATACTTCATCAACTCGTATTCAAAGTCGCCCATCAGTTTGAAATCGTTTTCCTTCTGAGCTAGACAAAATGAAGTAGGAACTTAGTTTTCCCAACGTCTTGCTATCCGTTTCAACATCTCCTGGGAATGAGTAAATTTACTTTGAAATGCAAAGATTTTACTTTGATTTCTTAATGGCAATTAAGTGTCATAATCTTGACACAGAGAGCCGGTGGCACGCCAAAGCAAACATTTCTGTCAGGGAAAATTTTGTATTCAAGGCAAAAATTCCTTTCTGGTTTGTCTGGTTTGTTACTGATAGTGTAGGGAAGCCAGAGAAGTGCGTGTCTGCGTTTTCCATTTCCAGCGTCGTTAAAGTTTTCCTCCATATCCATGGAATAAAATGAACGTGTGTGGATGTACATATAATACACCCTCAGTGGCCCTACTCTTTCCTGTCTTATCTATTACCCATAACCAGGTCAGCCCTCTCCACCCCCCACCCCCTTCTCTCGGAAGTAATTGTTTTGTTTGTTTGTTTGTTGTTGTTTTTTTGTT
>JAPXFY010007649.1:0-5000 GCA_030674185.1 Monoplex corrugatus | reverse complement strand
CATGTCTAAAAGCTGTGTAGTGTCAAACAGGAGTCCATATAAAATTATCTTGTTGCCTTGTCTACAGTGTTTGCGTATCCTGACTTTATAGGTTTTTCAATATACATAAAAAAAAGTTTGAGTCAGTGCACGGTCACGGCTTTCCAACCGGACCCAAAACACATTGAAGTCAAAGTAAGTGTCGGCCAACAGCAGATCTGAATCCTTGTGGGTTATGTTTGTGAACGGGAGGGTTAACCCTCGTGCCGCTGCTGCCTGACCATGAGAACATGTACACAGCTCAGATCTACGCTAAGTTGAAACTGTTTCCAGACTGGAAGGGAAACTGGTCTACACTAACACGCTCTGGCCAGATTGGGTTACACAGTTTCGTTTTACATCGCAAACAAGCTTTTTCCAGCGAAGAGACTGGAGCACAGAAAGCTGGGAGCTTGATGTCATGGGAAAAGGCAACAATCTCTTATTTCACCCAGTGAGAGAGCCGCCACAGTCTCGTCATTACAGCATTTCCAGCTGTGACCTCCATCCGTCCCCTTGCCGCAGGTCTTGGCTGAAGGCGCTCAACAATTTGATTCAAAACTAGGCCGTCAGAATAGCTGAAAACTGTCCCCAAACTACTACAATATAAAACTCGACCCGCCAAGCTAACTGAATATTATCAAAAGTTTTTTTCATAGATGTAGAAATGTCTGGTCCATTATGACCCTGACAGGTTATTCCCGAAGTCCCAATGAATGGTATCTGTTCTCCTGAAATATCTCTAAACTGTGGTGTCTCACAAGGCTCAGTCTTCGAACATTTTCGTTTTGTTCTCAATATAAATCCAGTATCTGGTGTCACTGCCTCTCAAGTGTCTTGTCATATAAAAACTTTACAATCAATACTAAGTTTTAGAGATGTTGATCAGAGGACTTCAGCCACAAAAAATGCTATAGCTGACAGAGAATAAATTTTAACTAAACGATGATAAGACAGAGGTAATGCTCATCATTCCTCCAAAAATCCGAAAATGTCCCTCTCTTCTCTGTGATGGTTACCAGTGACATTGAGACTCTATTCTCATCACATGTCTACAACCCTGGTGACACATTCAATCAGCACATTTCTAATGCAAAGTGGCTCTCCAGAACTAAGGAAAATCAGTGCTGTTCACAGTTATCTTTCCACTGAGGCAGCTAAAGGACTTGTTTGTTCGTTTGTTCTATCTCGACTTGACTGTTGCAACGCATTTTAGGCTGGTCTTCAAATCTATCTCGACTTGACTGTTGCAACGCATTTTAGGCTGGTCTTCAAAACTATCTTCTCCACAAGCTCCAGAAAGTTCAAAATAATACCGCTCGGGTAGTCTTCAAGTCCTCTAAATAAGAGCATACATCCCATCTTCTTAAATTATTGCACTAGCTTCCTATCCATATTGGGCTTCGCATCTATCTCTGAAATAGGTCCTCAGTATCTTGATGACATTCATTCATTCGTAATTTCATGCGTTGTCTGGAACATCTTACAAAAAATGGATATAGAACGTTTGGCTTCACCTCATCTAAATATCTTCAATAGAGAGAAATGAACACGGAGCAGACGATTTCCAATTAAAAAATATTATATTACGTTGTGTGCTGTCTCTTTCTACCAAATCACGTCTGGCAGAGTGAAAGAAGAATACTGAAAATTCATGACATAATATTCTTTTTCTTTTTCTGGTTCTGTTCTGTTCACCAAGCAGGGACTGTGGGAATCACAGTTGCGTGCACTTCCACTATCACCGAATGACCCACTATAAATGTGTTTAGATGCAGTATTAAGATGTGTAGCTAAAATAATACTTCTGCCGCTTGATAGTTTCACAACATATAAACATATAAAATCGCCAAGATGTTGTTAACATTAAACGAAAACTCCCGATCCAAGTCATACACTGTAAAACTTACAACAACAACAACAACAAAAATAAATAAATAAGAGAGAGAGAGAGAGAGAGAGAGAGAGAGAGAGAGAGAGAGAGAGAGAGAGAGAGATCTGTTGTAAATCTGTATCAATCTCCTATGTGTGTGTTTTTTTTTTGGGGGGGGGGGGGAGTGGAAGAAGTATCATTATTATCTTTTTTTCATCGAATGGCAACTGACTTAGAGAAACAGAACCATCAGATCCAGGAATGGTACAGACATCAAGCTTTTTTTCTGTTGTGAATGAAAACACACACACGTTAGCCCCGGAATGACATAAATGAAAGCGACAGTGTGCATTGCTGCTGGTGCATGAACACGCAGTGATAATCATGGTGGGTATTTAAAGGTGCACGCATGGATATGTGCTGAAAATACAGCAAAAATAGTTTTGCTGAAATTTAGAAAGAGAGGGGCGGGGGGGGAAGATGAGTGACAAAAACAAACATTCATTTTTCCTCCTCACTGCATCGTGCGCGTGCGTCAGGCATGCAGGAGCAGTGGAGATGCAGGGCCCCATGTGCACGTGTGTAAACTGTGGCTTACTGTCTCAAGGGGAAACAGGTACTGGAAGTAACAGACGTTTCCACAAATTTGAACCTTTCGTGATAGGAACTTTTGGCAGTATAGAGGGGTTTCTGCAAGATAAACTTTCATCTAACATAGTTTCTGTTGTTGTCTGTCTGTCTGTCTGTTTGTTTGTTTGTCTGTCTGTTGTTTGTCTGTTTGTCGCCTGTTTGTCTGTTTTGGGCTTCTCTCGCTCCCCTCTCCATTGGGTGTCGCGGATTCTTTAGAAAAAATACGTCCCGCCTTCTGGAAAAATTGTGTGCTAGAATTTTCTTCTTTTCTGCATTTTTTTGTTTCTCTCTTGCTCCTTTGTTTTCTATCGTATCTTCCCAACTTCTTCTTGCCTTGCTGGCCCATTGACCTGTTTGTTTTCCAAAAAAACTTTCACACTTTCTTCTTGGGGTTGTAACCGGGTGTATGTTTTAACTGGATTTTTGGCTCTAAAGAAATGTGTGAACGCAGTTTTAGATTTTTTCAGCCAGTTTTTATCTCAGTTTTAATTAATGGCCTGTTAGTTTTTATTTTTGTTCTTATTTTTTGGTTTTCTTTAAATTCCCTTGTGTAAATTAAACAGAATTGTCAATGCCATGGACATATTCCGGGGTTCAAAGAAGTATTGCATGGCGTAGCCATGTGTGACTTGCTCAGTCGTTGGGCTTTAAACAGTAATGATAATGATAACTCTCTTTCTCTCTTTTTCCTTTCTTTCTCTCTCTCTTTCCCCCCCCCCCCCCCCCCCCCCATAAAAGGGCTTTTGTCAAAAAGGGTATTTTGTCTTTCCGATCACATTCACTATGCAGAGTCCGCAAAGGGGAAACCCCTCATTGGCAATAATGCTCAAAATTTCTGTCCTTTCTTCACCCAGAGGGTCACTTGGGCAGCAGACATGACCTGCAATTTTCTGCATCTCTCACTGTTCTTTGCAGATGTTTGGAAGTCCCTGTTGAGTGACCATCCGTTGTAGGAAACATTTTGTAGTTATAAATTGTTAAACCCGTGTTTTTCCTTAATGCCTCAAAATTTTTCTCGCAAGAAAATTTTTTTATGTGGGCAGCAAAAAGGTTTACGTGGAAAACTGCATTTTTTTTGTGTTACCAAAAGTGCAGCCGTGACCACTTAACGCACGTGCGTGCCCGTCAGGCGGCAGTGTTGTGGATACAGCTGCATTTTCCCGTTTTCACCCTGCATGTTTAAAGCACGTGAAAGCTTTCAAAACGGAAAGGTTGGTAACGGTGGCTTGAATCTTATTATCTCCGCAGTGCAAGCCTGTGGTTGTATTTCAAATGTCCGCGTATCTGAATATAAATTTCAATTGATAAGCTTTTTAAGTTTTTGAAATATGACGGACGGGCGCAGGGGAAATAACCCCCTCCCCCCCCCCCCTTCTACACCCTCTCAACTCCCGAATATAACGACAAAACCAGGAATATTGGTTAGTTTCCAGTGCCCGAGAATTACAGGGTTATTAAGTCGTGTGATGCCCCCGCACCAGGAATATCTGCATTTTGCCAGGTCTCTTCGGTGCGGTAATACTGTTCTTATCCAATTTTCTTAGGACAAAATTCTGTGAATATGATGTTCCCCGCTGACGAAATAAACGGGTTGGATCGCCAATGTACTTGTAAAGACTCCCCGATGCACTAAAACACCAGAGACTTTGATGGTCGTCATCACATGTAGGAAGCGGGGAGAAGATGTTCAACTTGAGATTACTATGAGAACAGGCCGAAAGGGCTACTACAAAATTTTAAACAACTTTTTTCGTGAAGACTCATGGAATGAAGTGTAATGATGTAACCCGTGATACCTATAACTCCATTTCGTGTGGATAGCGTGACAAATCTGTTTGTATGCGTTTTTTTTTACTTTCTTTCCCTGCTGTTTGTTGCTACATTCAGAGACAGAGATAGAGGATCATGTGTGCTACTGGTCCCATGAGTCACACCAAGTTCCCTGGTCACCCCAACGTTCCCTGAGTCCCCCAACGTTCCATGGTCACCCTACCGATAAGGGATGAAAAGAAAATCCGGAATCAAACGGCCCGAGAGATAAAGTAAAAAAAAAAAAGAGCAACAATTTTTTAAAAACCCACCCAAACTTGAATTCTTTATGATGTGGTCCCATTTTCCAAACCAAACCCCCCGGATATCAATCTGGGTAAAACCAGTCAGGGGTAAACTCTCACTTGAAAATTGTGTGTGAAGGGGGGTTTCCCAAATGGCAACTTTCAGTCGTTCAGTGCGCTAACCATATCCACAGTGCCTGGCACAGCGAAAATTCGGTGTTATCTGCAGCCTGCCAAATTAAATTTTATGTTATTTTGGAAAAATTGGGAAACTAAGTATCAAAAGACCTCCTGTCTGATATAGCTGTACTTAATGCGACAGTTCAAAGTGAAAAATGAAAAAGGAAGAAAAAAAGAAACACCCCGCTTTTTTTACAGTCATTTTCCGATACCGATGTCGTAATAGCCTAAAGTTAAGCGAAAGT
>JAPXFY010007648.1:2500-10370 GCA_030674185.1 Monoplex corrugatus | reverse complement strand
AAACAGAAGAATTAGAGATACAAAGAAGAAAGAGAGAGAGAAAGAGAGAAAGAGAAAGAGAGAGAGAGAGAGGAGAGAGAGAGAGAAGGAGAGAGAAAAGTAGAGAAAGAGAGAAGATAAAGAAGAATTAGAGATACAAAGAAAGAAAGAGAGAGAGAAAGAAGAAACAGAGAGAGAGAGTGGGAAGAGAGAGAGAGAGTGAGAGTGAGAAGAGAAGAGACAAGAGAGAGAGAGTGAGTGAGACAGAGACAGCGTGAGAGAGAGAGAGAGAGAGTGAGAAGAGAGAGAAAAAAAGAGAAAGGAGAGATACAAATAATGAAAGAGAGAGAAAGAAGAGAGAGAGAGAAAGAGATAGAGTGAGTGAGAGAGTGAGAGAGAAAGGGGAAAAGAAGGAGGAAGGAGAGAGAGAGAGAGGAGAGAGAGAGAGAGGGAGATAAGAGAGAGAGGAGAGAAAGAGCGGCAGACAAACAGAAGAAGCTAAATGGAAAGGAGTCAATGAGAGAGGAAACAGAGGAGAGACATAAAGAAAAAGACAGAACAGGACAGAGGAAAGATAATCTTAGACAATTTAGAACAAAACAAAACAAAACAAAACGAAACAAATACAGAAAGAGAAAGAGGAAAAAGAGAGAAAAAAAGAAAGAAAAGAAAGACAGATAGCAATAGAAAAAGAAATCAAGATGAAATAAATAAAGCATGACTGAATTACACAAAAACAGATATAAACACACATGACACGGACAGACAGACAGACAGAGACAGACAGGCAGACAGACAGACAGAACATACAGACAGCTATAGAGATAGACAGACAGTTCAAAGACAAAGGACAATTAAACTGGAAAAAAAGGGAGACCATTCAATCCCTGTGTCATTCCCAATCAAAAAATCGATTCAGACAGAAGACGAGAGCGCCAGAAATGAAAGCGCTGTCAGTAATGCCCTTGTCGATAATAACGCCAAATAGAAAAGGAGGATGAAAAGGAATAAACGGATAATAGGTTAAATGTAAGAGGTCGAAACTAATCAAATGGAGAGAGAGAGAGAGAGAGAGAGAGAGGAGAGAGGAGAGAGAAGAGAAAGAGAGATGAGAGAAAGAAAAAGAGAGAGAAAGAAAGAATAGAAAGAGAGAGAGAGAAGAGAGAGAGAAAGAAAGAAAGAAAGAAAGAGAGAGAGAGAAAGAGAGAGAGAGAATGAAAGAAAGAGAGAGAGAGAGAAAGAGAGAGCAAGAAAGAAAGAAAGAAAGAGAGAGACAGACAGACAGAGACAGAGAAAGAAGAGACAGAGGGAGACAGAGACAGAGAGTGAGAGAGAGACAGAGTGGGTGAGACAGAGAAAAAGAGAGAAGTGAGTAGTGACACACACAGAGAGAGTGAGATAGAGAGAGCGACAGAGAGAATAAGAGAGACATAGAAAGAGAAAGAGAAAGAGAGGTATAAAGAATGAGAGAGAGAGAGAAAGGAGCAAGAGAGAAAGAGAGAAACAGAAAGAGAGATGAGGGAGAGAAAGAGAGAGAGTGAGCAAGAGAGAGATAAACAGAAATAGAGATACAAGAAGAAAGAGAGAGAGAAAGAGAAAACAGAGAGAGAGAGAGAGGTAGAGAGAGAGAGAGTGGAAGAGAGAGTGAGCAAGAGAGAGAGATAAAGAGAAAGAGAGATACAAATAAAGAAAGAGAGAGAAAGAGAAGACAGACAGAGAGAGAGAGAGAGGTAGAGAGAGAGAGAGAGTGGAAGAGAGTGAGGAAGAGAGAGACACAGAGAGAGAGAGTGAGTGAGACAAAGACAGAGTGAGAGAGAGAGTGAGTGAGAGAGAGATAAAAAGAGAAAGGAGCGATACAAATAATGAAAGAGAGAGAAAGAGAAGAGAGAGAGAGAGAGAGAGAGAGAGAGAGAGAGAGAGAAAGAGATAATAGAGTGAGTGAGAGAGAGAGAGAGGAGGAGAGAGAGAGAGGGGCAGATAAACAGAAGTTAAGACGGAGAGAAAGAGTCATAGAGAGTGGAATACAGAGACAGAAAGAAAAAGACAGACAGGGACAAAGAGAGAAAACGATAAACCTAGACACAACTAAGAACAAAACAAAACAAAACAAAACAAAAAAAACAAAAACAAAACGAAACACAATTCAGAAAGAGAAAGAGAAAAGAGAAAAAAAAATAAAGAAAGAAAGACAGACAGCAATAGAAAAAGAAATCAAGATGAAATAAATAAAGCATGACTGAATTACACAAAAACAGATATAAACACACATGACAGACAGGCAGACAGACAGACAGACAGGCAGACAGTTATAGAGATAGACAGACAGTTCAAAGACAAAGGACAATTAAACTGGAAAAAAAGGGAGACCATTCAATCCCTGTGTCATTCCCAATCAAAAATCGATTCAGACAGAAGACAAGAGCGCCAGAAATGAAAGCGCTGTCAGTAATGCCCTTGTCGATAATAACGCCAAATAGAAAAGGAGGATATAAAGGAATAAACGGATAATAGGTTAAATGTAAGAGGTCGGAACTAATCAAATGGAGAGAGAGAGAGAGAGAGAGAGAGAGTGAGTGAGTGACAGAAAGAGAGAGAGTGAGATAAAGAGAGTGAAAGAGAGAATGAGAGAGACATAGAAAGAGAAAGAGAGAGAGAGAGAGAGAGAAAGAGAGAGAGAGAAAAAGAGAAAGAGAGAGAGAGAGAGGGAGAGAAAGAGAGAAAGAGAGAGAGACAGACAGACAGAGAGAAAGAGAGAAAGAGAGAAAGAGAGAGAGAAAGAGAGAAAGAGAGCAAGAGAGAGAAAAAAGAGAGAAAGCCAGAGAGAGAGAGACAGAGAGAAAGAGAAAGAGAGAAAGAGAGAGAGAGAGAGAAAGAGAAAGAGAGAAAGAGAGAGAGAGAGAGGGAGAGAAAGAAGAGAAAGAGACAGAGAGAGAAAGAGAGAAAGAGAGAAAGAGAGAAAGAGAGAAAGAGAAAGATAAACAGAAGAATTAGAGATACAAAGAAAGAAAGAGAGAGAGAAAGAGAAAACAGAGAGAGAGAGAGAGAGAGAGTGGAAGAGAGAGAGAGAGAGAGTGAGGAAGAGAGAGACAGAGAAAGAGAGAGAGTGAGTGAGACAGAGACAGCATGAGAGAGAGAGAGAGTGAGCAAGAGAGAGATAAAAAGAGAAAAGAGAGATACAAATAATGAAAGAGAGAGAAAGAGAAGAGAGAGAGAGAGAGAGAGAGAGAGAGAGAAAGAGATAATAGAGTGAGTGAGAGAGAGAGAGAGAGAGGAGAGAGAGAGAGGGGCAGACAAACAGAAGCTAAGATGGAGAGAAAGAGTCATAGAGAGTGGAATACAGAGACAGAAAGAAAAAGACAGACAGGAACAAACAGAGAAACGATAAACCTAGACACAACTAAGAACAAAACAAAACAAAACAAAACAAAAAAAACAAAAACAAAACGAAACACAATTCAGAAAGAGAAAGAGGAAAAGAGAAAAAAAATAAAGAAAAGAAAGACAGACAGCAATAGAAAAAGAAATCAAGATGAAATAAATAAAGCATGACTGAATTAACACAAAAACAGATATAAACACACATGACAGACAGGCAGACAGACAGACAGACAGGCAGACAGTTATAGAGATAGACAGACAGTTCAAAGACAAAGGACAATTAAACTGGAAAAAAAGGGAGACCATTCAATCCCTGTGTCATTCCCAATCAAAAATCGATTCAGACAGAAGACAAGAGCGCCAGAAATGAAAGCGCTGTCAGTAATGCCCTTGTCGATAATAACGCCAAATAGAAAAGGAGGATATAAAGGAATAAACGGATAATAGGTTAAATGTAAGAGGTCGGAACTAATCAAATGGAGAGAGAGAGAGAGAGAGAGAGAGTGAGTGAGTGACAGAAAGAGAGAGAGTGAGATAAAGAAGTGAAAGAGAGAATGAGAGAGACATAGAAAGAGAAAGAGAGAGAGAGAGAGAGAGAAAGAGAGAGAGAGAAAAAGAGAAAGAGAGAGAGAGAGAGAGGGAGAGAAAGAGAGAAAGAGAGAGAGACAGACAGACAGAGAGAAAGAGAGAAAGAGAGAAAGAGAGAGAGAAAGAGAGAAAGAGAGCAAGAGAGAGAAAAAAGAGAGAAAGCCAGAGAGAGAGAGACAGAGAGAAAGAGAAAGAGAGAAAGAGAGAGAGAGAGAGAAAGAGAAAGAGAGAAAGGAGAGAGAGAGAGGGAGAGAAAGAGAGAAAGAGACAGAGAGAGAAAGAGAGAAAGAGAGAAAGAGAGAAAGAGAGAAAGAGAAGATAAACAGAAGAATTAGAGATACAAAGAAAGAAAGAGAGAGAGAAAGAGAAAACAGAGAGAGAGAAGAGAGAGAGAGTGGAAGAGAGAGAGAGAGAGAGTGAGGAAGAGAGAGACAGAGAAAGAGAGAGAGTGAGTGAGACAGAGACAGCATGAGAGAGAGAGAGAGTGAGCAAGAGAGAGATAAAAAGAGAAAAGAGAGATACAAATAATGAAAGAGAGAGAAAGAGAAGAGAGAAGAGAGAGAGAGAGAGAAAGAGATAATAGAGTGAGTGAGAGAGAGAGAGAGAGGAGGAGAGAGAGAGAGGGGCAGACAAACAGAAGCTAAGATGGAGAGAAAGAGTCATAGAGAGTGGAATACAGAGACAGAAAGAAAAAGACAGACAGGAACAAACAGAGAAACGATAAACCTAGACACAACTAAGAACAAAACAAAACAAAACAAAACAAAAAAAACAAAAACAAAACGAAACACAATTCAGAAAGAGAAAGAGGAAAAGAGAAAAAAAATAAAGAAAAGAAAGACAGACAGCAATAGAAAAAGAAATCAAGATGAAATAAATAAAGCATGACTGAATTACACAAAAACAGATATAAACACACATGACAGACAGGCAGACAGACAGACAGACAGGCAGACAGTTATAGAGATAGACAGACAGTTCAAAGACAAGGACAATTAAACTGGAAAAAAAGGGAGACCATTCAATCCCTGTGTCATTCCCAATCAAAAATCGATTCAGACAGAAGACAAGAGCGCCAGAAATGAAAGCGCTGTCAGTAATGCCCTTGTCGATAATAACGCCAAATAGAAAAGGAGGATATAAAGGAATAAACGGATAATAGGTTAAATGTAAGAGGTCGGAACTAATCAAATGGAGAGAGAGAGAGAGAGGAGAGAGAGTGAGTGAGTGACAGAAAGAGAGAGAGTGAGATAAAGAGAGTGAAAGAGAGAATGAGAGAGACATAGAAAGAGAAAGAGAGAGAGAGAGAGAGAGAAAGAGAGAGAGAGAAAAAAGAGAAAGAGAGAGAGAGAGAGGGAGAGAAAGAGAGAAAGAGAGAGAGACAGACAGACAGAGAGAAAGAGAGAAAGAGAGAAAAGAAGAGAAGAGAGAAAGAGAGAAAAGAGAGCAAGAGAGAGAAAAAAGAGAGAAAGCCAGAAGAGAGAGAGAAAGAAGAGAAAGAAGGAAGAGAGAGAAAGAGAGAGGAGAGAGAGAAAGAGAGAAAGAGAGAAGAGAGAAAGAGAGAGAAGAGAGAGAGAGAAGAGAGAAAGAGAGAAAGAAAAGAGAGAAAGAGAAGAAGAGAGAGAGAAGAGAGAGAAATGAGAAAGAGAAAGAGAAAGATAAACGAGAAGAGATAGAGATACAAAGAGAGAGAAGAGAGAGAGTGAAAGAGAAACAAAGAGAGAGAGAGAGAGGAAGAGAGTGAGAAGAGAGAGAGAGAGAGTGAGGAGAGAGAGAAGAGAAAGAGAGAGAGTGAGTGAGACAGAGACAGCATGAGAGAGAGAGAGAGTGAGCAAGAGAGAGATAAAAAGAGAAAAGAGAGATACAAATAATGAAAGAGAGGAGAAGAGAGAGGAGGAGAGAGAGAGAGAGAAAGAGATATAGGGAGTGAGAGAGACGAGAGAGGGAGGAGAGAGAGAGAGGGGGCAGACAAACAGAAGCTAAGATGGAGAGAAAGAGTCATAGAGAGTGGAATACAGAGACAGAAAGAAAAAGACAGACAGGAACAAACAGAGAAACGATAAACCTAGACACAACTAAGAACAAAACAAAACAAAACAAAACAAAAAAAACAAAACAAAACGAAACACAATTCAGAAAGAGAAAGAGGAAAAGAGAAAAAAAATAAAGAAAAGAAAGACAGACAGCAATAGAAAAAGAAATCAAGATGAAATAAATAAAGCATGACTGAATTACACAAAAACAGATATAAACACACATGACAGACAGGCAGACAGACAGACAGACAGGCAGACAGTTATAGAGATAGACAGACAGTTCAAAGACAAAGGACAATTAAACTGGAAAAAAAGGGAGACCATTCAATCCCTGTGTCATTCCCAATCAAAAATCGATTCAGACAGAAGACAAGAGCGCCAGAAATGAAAGCGCTGTCAGTAATGCCCTTGTCGATAATAACGCCAAATAGAAAAGGAGGATATAAAGGAATAAACGGATAATAGGTTAAATGTAAGAGGTCGGAACTAATCAAATGGAGAGAGAGAGAGAGAGAGAGAGAGTGAGTGAGTGACAGAAAGAGAGAGAGTGAGATAAAGAGAGTGAAAGAGAGAATGAGAGAGACATAGAAAGAGAAAGAGAGAGAGAGAGAGAGAGAAAGAGAGAGAGAGAAAAAGAGAAAGAGAGAGAGAGAGAGGGAGAGAAAGAGAGAAAGAGAGAGACAGACAGACAGAGAGAAAGAGAGAAAGAGAGAGAAAGAGAGAGAGAAAGAGAGAAAGAGAGCAAGAGAGAGAAAAAAGAGAGAAAGCCAGAGAGAGAGAGACAGAGAGAAAGAGAAAGAGAGAAAGAGAGAGAGAGAGAGAAAGAGAAAGAGAGAAAAGAGAGAGAGAGAGGGAGAGAAAGAGAGAAAGAGACAGAGAGAGAAAGAGAGAAAGAGAGAAAGAGAGAAAGAGAGAAAGAGAAAGATAAACAGAAGAATTAGAGATACAAAGAAAGAAAGAGAGAGAGAAAGAGAAAACAGAGAGAGAGAGAGAGAGTGGAAGAGAGAGAGAGAGAGAGAGTGAGGAAGAGAGAGACAGAGAAAGAGAGAGAGTGAGTGAGACAGAGACAGCATGAGAGAGAGAGAGAGTGAGCAAGAGAGAGATAAAAAGAGAAAAGAGAGATACAAATAATGAAAGAGAGAGAAAGAGAAGAGAGAGAGAGAGAGAGAGAGAGAAAGAGATAATAGAGTGAGTGAGAGAGAGAGAGAGAGGAGGAGAGAGAGAGAGAGGGGGCAGACAAACAGAAGCTAAGATGGAGAGAAAGAGTCATAGAGAGTGGAATACAGAGACAGAAAGAAAAAGACAGACAGGAACAAACAGAGAAACGATAAACCTAGACACAACTAAGAACAAAACAAAACAAAACAAACGAAACAAAATTCAGAAAGAGAAAGAAGAAAAGAGAGAAGAAATAAAGAAAAGAAAGACAGACAGCAATAGAAAAAGAAATCAAAATGAAAGAAATGAAGCATGACTGAATTACACAAAAAACAGATATAAACACACATGACAGACGGACAGGCAGACAGACAGACAGGCAGACAGACAGGCAGACAGTTATAGAGAAAGACAGACAGTTCAAAGACAAAGGACAATTAAACTGGGAAAAAAGGGAGACCATTCAATCCCTGTGTCATTCCCAATCAAAAATCGATTCAGACAGAAGACGAGGACACCAGAAATGAAAGCGCTGTCAGTAATGCTCTTGTCGATAATAACGCCAAATAGAAAAGGGGATAAAAAGGAATAAACGGATAATAGGTTAAATGTAAGAGGTCGGAACTAATCAAATGGAGAGAGAGAGAGAGAGAGAGAGAGAGAGACACAGAGAGAGAAAGAGAGAGAGAAAGAAAGAAAGAAAGAAAGAGAAAGAGAGAGAGAGACAGAGA
>JAPXFY010007647.1:7500-10378 GCA_030674185.1 Monoplex corrugatus | reverse complement strand
CAGACTTCAGAATACTTTACTACTCAAGGGTGATAGCGTTATGTCCCATTAAAATGTCTTAGAGTTAGTCCTTGCATAGAAAAAAATCAACATAAAATGTGAAACAAAGAGAGGGAGGGAATGAGAGAGAGGAGGAGATGGTGGAGGAGGAGGAGGAGGGAGGGAGGGAGGGAGGGAGGGAGGGAGGAATGACTTGAGAAGGTGAGGCGACCTAAAAAATTTCGACATACGTATACATGCATGGTAGAGAGAGAGAGAGAGAGAGAGAGAGAGAGAGAGAGAGAGAGAGAGACAGACAGACAGAGACAGAGACAGACAGACAGACAGACAGACAGAGACAGAGACAGAGAGACAGACAGTCAGACAGAGAGAGAGACAGAGGGAGACAGAGACAGAAGGGGAGAGAGAGAAAGAGAAAGAGAGAGAGAAAAAGAAAGGGAGAGAGAGGAGAGAGAGAGAGAGAAGGGGAGAGATAGAGAAAGAGATACAGAAAGAGAAAGGGAGAGAAAGAAAAGAGAGAGGAGCGATATATATGTATATGTATATATATATATACATATTCATATATATATATATATAAATTTGTACATATATATGTATACATATCACACACACACACACACACACACACACACACACACACACACACACACACATATATATATATATATATATATATATATATATGTAGAGAGAGAGAGAGAGACACACACAAAGAGAGAGAGAGAGAGAGAGTTCAGATTTCAGACTTCAGAATACTTTACCACTCAAGGGTGATAGCGTTAAGTCAGCAATACCCCCACCCCCACCCCCAGCAACATATTTTTGAGACTGTTTTATTGAGGTACTTCACTCCTGACCCACATACGCAGTAAGTCACCCAATTGTTTGCAACCACGATGGTGGAAGTGGGATTTAGGTGGTGGTGTGGGAAGGGGGATGGTGAGGGGGTCGGAACAAAAAACGGCTGACACTTGCAAAGAATCGGCGTCTCGAAAAGTAGGTAGCCGTTTGAACTTCATTTTACCTTGATACCTGAATTTTTACTAATCACAAACTTGGTGAAGGGTGTTTGTTGCGCCCATGGTATGCAGGGGAGAATTTGCGAAAAGGTGAGAAACACTTTTTCGTTTCGATGCGGCGAATGGGGTTGTAATGTCTGTTTGTTTGCTGGATTTTGTTTGTATCACTAATGTTCCTTTTTGGTTTGTGTGTGTGCGGTTTCTTTTTTGTTTAAAAACTTTGGATACAAACTAATCAAAAACTTGGTGTGTATGGTGATCATTGCACAAGCCTTAAGCCTGCACATAAACCCATGAGCTGGCCAGGTCCTGAGGTCCTACCTAGCCTATGTTTTACCTCATCTACATTTTTATACTAGTATTGTATCAGTCTATCATTTGGAACAGTCTTGGCTACATATAAATGACATGTGTATCTGTGTATTTTCTCTTGAAATTGAAGAACAGATATATAAAGTAAATGAATAAATAATTAGAGATCTGGATCACAACACATCTAGCCACTCAGTATAAACTCGTCTTACATCACAAAAAGCCCCCCAGTCAATGCACAAAGCCTCAGCTGCACATCACCAAGGTGAAGATACTATTTCCTTCAAAATATAGATAATACATGTATTTCCTTGAACATACAGTTACTGACATCGAACATATCAATCTCTGAAACAAAGACAGACTCAATGTTTAGACCTTGGTTATAAAATCTTATTGACAGCAGTTTGATACAGCCCTTAGATCAAGAGGAAAAAATCAGCCCAATGTAGCCTAGAAAAACATGCATACTGCAGTGCAATGTAAAACTGTTTTCCTCCATTTACACCTTGTACACTGCATTTTCATAGTTCCATTAATGTCAAGAAAAGAGTTAGAATTTCTCTTTAGAGAGAGAGACACAGAGAGAGAGAGACAGACAGACAGACAGACAGACAGACAGACAGAGACCAGCTAACAAAAACACTTTCAAAGCTATCCTTGGCAGGTCGAGTCTCAGCTAATATCCAAAGTTTTTTTATGCAAACACACACACACACACACACACACACACACACACACACACACACACACACAGACATACACACACACCACACACACACAACACACACAAACAAACAAACAAACAAATTAAAACATTTAATAAATAAATACAACCCAACAAACATACAGATCTTACAATCACATTCACCGCATCGAAACGAAGAACATGTTCTCATCTTTTTGCAAAATTTCCCCAGCACACTGTGAGCACAACAAACACCCTCCACCAAGTTTTTGATTAGTTTGTATCCAAAGTTTTTAAACAAAAAAGAAACCACACACACACAAACCAAAAAGGAACATTAGTGATACAAACAAAATCCAGCAAACAAACAGACATTACAACCCCATTCGCCGCATCGAAACGAAAAAGTGTTTCTCACCTTTTCGCAAATTCTCCCCTGCATACCATGGGCGCAACAAACACCCTTCACCAAGTTTGTGATTAGTAAAAATTCAGGTATCAAGGTAAAATGAAGTTCAAACGGCTACCTACTTTTCGAGACGTCGATTCTTTGCAAGTGTCAGCCGTTTTTTGTTCCGACCCCCTCACCATCCCCCTTCCCACACCACCACCTAAATCCCACTTCCACCATCGTGGTTGCAAATAATTGGGTGACTTACTGCGTATGTGGGTCAGGAGTGAAGTACCTCAATAAAACAGTCTCAAAAATATGTTGCTAGGGGTAGGGGTGGGGGTATTGCTGGCTTGTGTTGTGTTTTATGCTCGGAGTATGTTGTGTAATGTTGCCTTGTGTCGTGATGTGTGGCAGTGTGACATATCGTGTCACCTAGTGTTGTGTTGTATTGTGTTGAGGTGT
>JAPXFY010007647.1:0-2500 GCA_030674185.1 Monoplex corrugatus | reverse complement strand
CTTTCATTATCGCAATCACTCGACTCGTTCATTTTAGTTTTTGCAGCATCATATCTGCTTATCACCGAGTTGTATTTGCAGGTCTACAGTAATTATTATTATCATTTATGGTTATATTTATCCCTGTTATGAGAGTCTCCACACACACACACACACACACACACACACACACACACACACACACACACACACACTCTCTCTCTCTCTCTCTCGCTCTCACTCTCTCTCTCACTCACTCACTCACCCAACACACACTGTGCACATACACATACACATACACATTGACACACATGAATCTGTATTTGTTTTCATTAAATATTTTCTCTTGACCTTGTTTGTCATGTACTTTTTACTCATAGAACACTTAAATATGAACACACACACACACACACACACACACACACACACACACACACACACACACACACTTATTCTTGTTGGATTTGTGTGTGTGTGTGTGTGTGTGTGTGTGTGTGTGTGTGTGTGTTTCAGTCAGGCAAGGTGATACTGACAGCAGCAATGAAGATGAGGAATTTCCTGTTGTCAAAACAGATGTTGACTGCAAGGCAGAAGACAAAGTCTGTGAGTGTGACTATGCAGCCAATGCAGGCAAGTTTGACACGAAGAGCCGAAATAACTTTTCTTGCAGCTGTGGTTACAATGAAGGAAAGCCTTGCTCTCTCAGTTTCCAACAACATGACCTGCAAGACCTGCGCACTGTCCACCAGAGCCTTGGAAGGGAGGAGCTGGACCTGGTTGTCTTGTCCCAGATCCAGGCTGGACTGCATGATGGGGAGAAAACCCAGCGCCCAAAACAAAAGGAGCAAAAAGAAAGACAGAGAGTGAGAGTAGATTATTTCCATAAAGGTTCCAGAATCTGCCGAGACACATTCATGTATATTCATGGGATTTTTAAGAAGAGATTAACAAATCTTATTTCCCATTATCAGGAATATGGTGTTGTGGCTCGCATCCATGGCAATACTATTCGCCTTCCTCACAATGCTCTCACATATCAACAAAGACTGGATGTTGTCCGGTTTATTTCAAATTATGCAGAGGAGCATGCAGTTCTCCTACCAGGCCGCATCCCTGGCTACTCAAGAGATGACTTGAAGTTGCTGCCATCATCTTGTACAAAGGCCTCTGTCTATCGAATATACGTCGCAGCCTGTGAAGCTGGGAAGATGCAGCGCACTGTGAGTCAGAGTGCGTTTCTTCAGCTCTGGCGGGAATGCATGCCTGATGTCATGCCAATGAAGATCAGCACTGACCTTTGCTGGACTTGTCAGCGAAACAGCATGGTGCTGGGTCATCTGGGGAGTATGACAGAGCAGGAGAGACTGGAAAGGATTGCCGCAGCACAGCAGCATCTCCTACATGCTACTCAAGAGAGAGCAGAGTACAAGGCTGTCATTCAGAAAGCAAAAGTATGTTATTTTGAATGGAAACATCCATGGTGTGTTATTTTTTATCTGTGTGTGTGTTTATCTGTGTGTGGCTATGTGTGTATATTTTTTTCTTATTTGTGTGTTTATATGTGTATGTGCGCCGCGAGCATGCTTTTATAGCATGGAGATTTTTGTTGCGCGATATAAATTTTCATTCATTCATTCATAAGTTGTTATCACACAAAAAATATGGAAAAACGTGCTCTACATCTGTATGAATATGGTTTTCCAGGAAGCCGTGGAAGGTCAGCAGCCCCCCGTCCGTCTGCATGTGCCTGGCCATGCCGTCCCTGACTGCCACATGGACATGATGACCCACTACAGCTTTGATTTTGCCCAGCAGGTCCACTACCCCTCCAATCCCCAGCAGCCAGGCCCCATGTACTTCAAGACGCCCCGAAAGTGTGGAGTATTTGGAGTGATGGCTGAAGCCATTCCTCAAATGACTCTGTTCCTGCTGGACGAGGCTGTAGAGACCGGGAAGGGGGCCAATGCTGTGATCAGTATGCTGGACTTCTTTTTTGAAAATTATGGACTGAAGGAGACGGAGTGTCACCTCCATGCAGACAACTGTGTGGGACAAAACAAGAACAATGCCATGATCCAGTATCTGCTGTGGAGAGTTATGACCAGGCGACATAAGAAGATCACCCTCTCCTTCCTAGTTGCTGGTCATACCAAGTTTGGCCCCGACTGGTGTTTTGGTCTGTTCAAGAGAACATTCCGACGCACCAAAGTGGACTGCCTTGGTGATATTGTTGATGTTGCCAAGCGGTCGTCAGCATCTGGCATCATCGTCCCTCAGCTGTGCGGCACTGAGGATGGAAGCCCTCTAGTTCCAGTGAGGAAATGGAGTGAATTTCTGGCTGATCACTTTACCAAGTTTGTGGGCATTAAGAAATTCCACCATTTTGAATTTTTTGAGTCAGGTGAGGTCCATGTGCGACTTAACGTCGATTCAAACCGCCAGGTGATCAAGCTGCTGAGAGATCCAGAGCTTCCACTGGACAACCAGATTGCTCCCATCATCAAGCCTCCTGGTCTCTCCC
>JAPXFY010007646.1:0-10381 GCA_030674185.1 Monoplex corrugatus | reverse complement strand
CCCAGAGCCATATCAGGGATAAAACCACAGGGATAAAACTATTCAAAACGTACACAACATTTGGTTAAAAAAATACGAAATAAAATTAAGTGAAAATATCAATGCATGCGCACTCATGATCTGAGTATATGCCATTGGTGTTGACCATTCCTTCTAATTTATCACCAGATAAAAGAATATTAACGCAAATGTAAACATAACTAAGGACACAAAAACATAAATAAAATTGACCAAAAAAAAAGATATTGCTCCTGCACAGCACATTTCCTTAAAGCCAAACATGCAGTCAACACATGTGCTCAATTATCAATCCAACAGGAAGTGTGTAAGGCTTTATAGAACATATACAAGTAAACGGACCAGCAAGGCAAAAAAATGATAGGAAGAGATGACAGAAAGCAAAAGAGAAAGGAACAATATAAAGGAAGTGAAAGAAAAAAGGACATTTCTGGCATAGAATTTCCAAAAGGTGGGGATATTATTTATACTAAAATAGCCCGTGGCATCCACACTGGGGGATATTGCCAATTATCCTCCAGCCTACTCCACTCACCAAGCAATGGGACTCCAAGTACTTCCATCTCACATAAGTCTAAAGCCTCTTCATTGGTGTATTTCACTAATGTGACGTAGCGGCCTTTGAGTGATTGTGAGCAGCTGAGATGCACAGTGGCGCCTCTCCTAATACGTCCTGGATGGTGTAGACACAGATCACCAGAGTTCTGGTGGCTGGCAGATGGCTCCATAGAGGTCAAGGTCACGTAAATATAAAAACTGCTGAGTTGCCAAGCTGCGATGCAAATTATCAGAAAAAAAGAGAACAAATTAGAAATCACCTTTACATTTCGAGAATACAGGTCATGTCAATATTGAAGTATCTAGTTGTATTCCGACGGAATAACTGATTTCCATATTTCAGCATTGTCATTCATCACGTAGAACCACTCTCACTCCCCCCACCACCATCTCAACCCCTGATGCCTCACCTCATTTTCAACAGTACTGATACCCAAAACTTTGAGTACTATTGTAATTTGAACTTCATCTGCGATTTGGTTTATATCTTAAAATCACATAGGAAATATAGTGACATGCAACATGTCATGAATTCATAATATAAATCTCTCACTGACCTACACCATATGTCAAATGTGGTTGTGTTAATGTTTCATTCAACATTAATATATCGTGAGAGGAATTTGTCAAGTAAATTCCGTTTAGCTAGTACACTAACTATGTCCAAATAATGCAGAGTGGCACGCGATCACTTATAATTGGCCCGAACCTAACCCAATATTTACCGAGAATTCGGCTGAAGATGCCTCCAGGTGACGCTCCAGCCCACCTCAACGCCCAGGTCACCACCTCAACGCCCGGGTTGCGTGAGAACGAGAATACCCATTCTTTTCTTTTTCACTTTGGGTGCCAGACTAGGGAGAGAATGTCGAGAGGGGCTGGCACAGTGGGTTTTGGAGTTGGATATGGTAGCTGCATTAAATGGGAACTTATTTGAACGATTCCTGTTTTAGCTCATCACTCTACCATTCAACCAAGACTCAAGACTGGTTTACTGTCTATACACTGGGTAAAGTAATCTCAATGGATATATATAAAGAAAATGTAATCACACACATATACACGCACACACACACACACACACACACACACACACACCACACACACACACACACACACACACACACACACACACACCACCATCCCCAAACCGCAATGATCATCCCCCCTCTCACAGCACATCCCCTGCAACCCCATCACCATCCCTATCCCAGTAAGAACAGATTTCAAAGATTGGAAGTGGGAGAGATCTCCCACTCTGGTCTGTCTGTCTCCTGACAGCAACTGAGATGGTGTTTCTCCGGATGATGTGGGACAGACCTTTGTGGTGGAAATCTGTAGATCTTGTAGTAATGGTTGATAACGGTGGATTCCTATACCAGTAGGCTGCTTGTAGGACATATGAATGGAATGGGAGTGATGGAAGGTGGCTGTGGTTGAGAGGGCCTGGAGATCATGGGCCAGATGTCTTTTTCCCATAGAATGTGCAGCAACTTTTATTGTATGCCACGAAGACGTTTCAGAGAGCTGGTGAAGCTGAGATATCTATGATGGATCACTCATTGACTGAGATATTGAGTCTCACTGAGCAAGCAAGCAAAATGGGTCATACGGGCCGGTCCTTTCCTCTCGAGTCTCTGGAATCCAAGAAGACGACCAAAGATGGGATCCTGAAAGACGTTGTTCAGGAGCCTGGTTGTTGGATCATGGTCAGAAATTCTGGTAAAGAGATCAATCTCCACTGCTATGGATTCTAACGTCGTCCTTGGTTCTGCTTAGTGAGTAGATTTCACTGCGCCATCACGAAGCAGCCAGAGCCAGGAGGAGAACCGTTTTGTAGGAGAGGGGAGAAAAAGGAATAACGCCTAGGGGTTCAAAAGGAGGGCGCTGTTGCATCCAGGATGAGGACTAAGTCCCATTTTGGATCTCAGAGGAATCTTTGTCTCCTAAACCATAGACCTCTGAAACGTCCAGAAGTGAAGACATCCCACAGGGAGGGCCCCAGCTGTTGTAAGAAGGCTGTGACAATTGCAGATCTATAACTCCTAAGGGTGCTAGAATCAGGCTCTTTGATGTGAGGAATGGGCAAGGAGGGCAGGTTGATGTTCATATGCTTACAGCCCAGCCGCTTACTGGAGCATGTCAGGCTACACCACGTTAAAAAAAAACTTGTTACAATAAAAGACAACAGTTAAAAATTTGCTCACCTTTATCATTGAAGTCTAACACGTTTAAAGAACAACATATTCATACATAAAATCATATCAGGTGAAATCTATTGATTCTTGTAAAAGAGGGACGTCTCGGAGAGGCTCTTTGAGGAGTCCGCCGTGTAGTCTCACATCGTACAAGTCCCAGCATTCAAGAAGAAGGTGTCTGATGCTCAATGGTTCATCACATGGTATACACCACGTGCTTCTTCATTTTTAAAAGGTACGAATGAGTGTAGGATGTGTTACTGTGTGTAACCTACATAATACTGTCTCTCTTGGTTCCCTGAGGCAGATAGAATTTCTTCAGGTTGGGGCAGATTTGGAAAAAAAAATTATTTGTCTGCTTATTCCAATCCTCGGCCAAGATTTCTCACATAACTGTGTACTTTGGATTTCACCTCTTGTAAGCAGTGAAGGATCTAGACATTTTTCCCCTTGTGGCGTTCTTGGCCTGACAGACCTTTCATTGATCAGTACCAACATGGCCAGAATTCCAGGCAAAAACAATCCAGTAACCTTCACTTGCAAGAGTAGAAAACAGTTCAAAGAACTTCAGAAGCTCTGGATGACTAATGTTCGGCGAACAATTGCCTGAAACAGAAAGGATGTCAGAAATAAATGAGAAAGTCTTTATGCTTGGACTGGGACACCATTGTTAGTGCTAAGACCAGAGTTGTCAGTTCAGCAATATAAACAGAACTGTCAGACGGAATATGGTTTGAAAACGAACGATTGGGGACAGCAAACAGAAGGCAGCAGCAGCAGCACCTTCATCAGACTTTGATCCATCAGTGAAGATTCTATGGGATGACAGACATTTTTCACACAGTTCTGCATGAAACGATTTGCATGTCAGTGAACTGGTACAGTATTTACGGAAGAAAGCAAGATCAAAACAGACCTTTGGTGTTTTCAAGGTCCACGGTGGGCTGTCTGGAACTTTGGAGAAGTCTAAAACAACTGCTGAAGGATTCCTAAAGTAGGATATTTTCAAATTCGGTTTGAAATTTGAGTTTAAAGACACAGTCGTAGGCTGTGTTTTCTGGTTAAGAGAACAGTTTTAAACGAAACTGAAGGTTAAATTTCAGTGCGCGGTTGGACAGCGAAGATTCCATTGCCTCTGCCTTACACTGTAGATAGGAGTTGTTCTGAATGCACCAAGACAGAGGCGCAAACCTTGATGTTGAATGGGATCCAGTACTTTTAGGTAGGATGGTATTGCAGAGCCATATACTGCGAATGGGCAAGGCAACTGGCCAACTCAACTGAGGATGGAGTGAGAGAGTCGATCTGGTTAGAGAAACCATTTCTTCTACTGAGACATACACAGTGCCCTGTCTTTGGGAAGGGGCGATGACATAGCGGATGGCTGAGAGGGCTCCAACTGCAGATAGAGCTGCTGACACTGCTGTGGTACTAGGATGAGAAGGGGAAGAAGACGCTGGGCAGGACGAGAATTACACAGAAGCCAAGCGTGGAGATGCAACGTTGCTGGGTTTGCATATAGGATTTCAGAGTGGGACTATCTGAGCAGATCCCATCCTGGGGTCAGTGCTCTATAGGGGGCTCAGTGTGTTAGAAACCTGAGGTCTGGGAACCAAGCATGGGAGTGCCAGAGAGATATGATAAGAACCATTGGTGCCTTTTCATCCCTCACATTCTGGTCCCTGGTAAAGAATTGGGAAAGAGAGAAATGCGTAGCTGATCAAACGAGTCCAGTTCAGAGAGAGGGCGTCCACTGATAGGGCCTTTGGGTTCTGGACCAGGAACGCATAGATGGTAGTCTGTTGTTGAGCTTTGTCTTAAAGAGATGGATCATGGGGACGAACCGTTTGTCCCAGATGGCATGTAATGTCTGGCATTAAAGAATCCATCTGTCTGGATGATCGAGTGGCTCCTTCTCAGAGAGTCGGTGGTAATGTTTGATTTCTCGATGATATGAGCCACTGATAGAGAATGTCGTTGACCTGGCACCAACGGACGAGATCATTGGCTCACCATGAGAGGGATGGTAAATGCCCCACTCCCATCCAAACTTGTCTGTTCACTTAGCAAGCGACTGCCGTGTTGTCTGTGGACATCTTGACGGTTTTGTCTTAGAAGAGAGTCTGGAAGGTTGTTAGGGCTCAATAGACAGCATCCATTTCAAGCACATTTAGGTGAAGGAGGGCTTCTGTCTGAGACCAGAGCCTGGAGGCATGGGATACAGCTACGTGGCTCCCCAGCCTATGCATGTGGCGTGTACAGAGCTGGTTGTGGAGGATGGGGGCTTTCAGGACTCTCTGATCCAGGTTGGAAGGTAAAACTCATTCTTCAGTGGCTTCCAGGAACACGTTCCTATCAGTATTCGTTGGTTCCAGCTTTTGGAGAGTTGACACCAACCAGGCTCTGAAGGCTCGTTAGAGGGTAGGGTCCATTTTTGCCCCTGCCTGGTAAAAGGATTACATGAGTGACTCCATGAGGTCAAGGAGAGAGGAGATCTGCCTGGCTGAAGCCAGGAGAGCGACGGAGAGTCGAGTTTGAGTTAAAGTTTCTGTAGCTTGGCTGGAATTAGGAAAGTAGTCATGGTGAGCGTTGAATTCATGCCAAGGACTTATAAAAACAGCCAAGAATTGAGATCGTATATCTGGAGGTTGGTGCCAAATACCAAGAGCGGGCTGAGGTGCAGGACTCTCTGAGTGGGTCTGGCAGAGGGGTTTGGAGTCTGCCAGGATCAGCCAATTGTTCAGATAGCAGAGAAGGCAAGTGGGTTTTCCTCATACCACAATCGCTATTTCTCTGATTACCCTACTGAGAATGAGGGGAACCAGAGAGAGCCAAAGGGCAAAGTCCAGAACTGTTGGACTTTGTCCTTCCACACACATTGCAGGAACTTTCTGCAGGAAGGATTGATAAGACTGTGAAAGTACACATCCTTCAGGTCGATGGAAGAGGCCCAATCGCCCTTCCCATCAACTTCCAAATATTGGCAGGTGTTTCCATTTTGAAATGGGTTTGTTGTAAAGCTTTGAGAGGGGACAAATCCAGGACTGGGTGCCAACCGCCTCTGGACTTGGGGACTGTAAACAGGCAGCCATAGAAACATGGAACAAGCTTTGGAGGGAGGACGTCCACAGCCCGTTATGTATGTGATCCACAATCTCGCAGTCCAAGACTGCAGCTTGTTTGAGGGTCATCTGGTGCGGGGACGGGGGTCGGTCTTAAGAGTTTTTTTCTTCCTTTCCAGGGAAGTTTGTACCCCTCTCGTAAGACTTCCACCAGCCTTGGATTGAGTCCTAAGAATTTCCACTCTTGAACGTGCAGGGTTGATCTTTCCACTAAGAAGCTGATGGTGGTGGAGTATGCCTTGCGAGTCGTGGGCTGGTGCTTGTGTTGGCCACTTGAGGTTTTTGTTTGGGCCGACGATCGATTCGCCTGTGAAAATCCGATTTCTGTCAGTTGTTGCTCTGAAGCATTGGTTGCCTAGGAGATGGACACTGTTTCAGGGTCAGGTTGGTGCACCGATTGTTCAAAGAGGGTTGTATAGCAGGCATGTACCAGGAGGACAGGACACTGCCAGTGGGGTGGAACTGCCTGGATAGTCCTACTTTCGTACGTTAATATTTACTAAAATGACATCCCTAAGGAAGTCAGTTACGTTGTACTTGAGCTGGACTGGCTTTGGCCAAATCCACAAAGTCTTAGCAGCCCTCTCTTCTTTGGGCGCTGAGGCTGTCTGGAAGGGAGGTTTTTCCCCTCTAGGCAAGAGTGCGCACCACTCGGAGAGTATATGGCCGCTAAGAGCCCGCATAAGAATCAAGAGTCAGGCTGAGGGGGCTAACCTGTTCATGTCGGCAATGGCTGTGAAAGGGACAGCTGTAGAGGAAAGGAGGGGAGGTTTTTGAAAGAAGCACCAGGTCCTGGGATGACCATTCCGGAGATGTGAGGAAAGAGTGGCCTTCCTCAAAGTGGGTCCACATGCTGCCTTTAATTCTTTTACGTTTGAGGAGTCGACTCATGGGGAAGGCACCATGGGCAGAGAGAGAGAGAGAGGAGAGAGAGAGAGAGAGAGAGAGAGAGAGAGAGAGAGAGAGAGAGAGAGAGAGGAGAGAGAGAGTCAGGTCCAGGTTCTGGCATGGATGAGGATTCCCGGAATATGTTACTAGCGTTTTCCGTGACCTTTGCTGGGAGTTCTGGAAATCGCAGCTTCAGGGAACTCCTCTTCCCTCTGTGGGTTTTTGCTGAAGGAAAAGAAAAAGACGGAAAAGAACTCCATTTGAGTGAGCTCTAACTCTGTTCTTAGATGGTGGAGTATATGTTTTTGCTTCTGGTTACAAAATCAGAAAAAAAACCCGTTAGGTCACTTCTCGAACCTGAATGTGAAAGAAACAAAATTATAAAAACAAAGATGGAAAAGATTTTATCTTTTATATGATGTGGATTACCCTCACATTCTTTCTGTTTTTCACCGTAAGATTTTTCACTTCATGTCGATTTTGCTTCCTAATCGATTTAGTAGACAGCAGATATTCAAAAACAAACAAATTTTTTTAAAAATAATAAAAATAGAAGCAAACTCTATCTAATAAAGCTCTTATTCTGTTCTTCGTCGGTGGAATTCATTTTATGGTTCTTCTTGTCATGTTTCAGTGAAAATAAACAAACAAGAAACAAAAAAACAAACAAAAAACCAAGAATTCTTGAACAATCTCAGGGATGAAACTACCCTGAGACAAAAACATTTACTCAAATAGTATGACTGAAAAAATATCTATGGAGCTAATGACGGCAGCTGAAGAAGTGGACTCATCTGGTACAGTGCAGGTATCAATGCACTGAACAGCCAGGGCAATAGGTGTAGTGGCAGTGGAAGTGGTGTTAGCATGATACAGTGGAGGTTCACAAGGACTGGATTCGTTTCCATGGTCAGAATGGATTCGTTACACTACTTGTATATTCTGTGTACGTATGTACTTTGCTTCAAGACAAGACTCTTATAGTGTATTATAGTTTGTTGATTTCCAATATTTAGGCCCATTGCCCTCCTCACGATACAACACTAATAATATGGCACAACGACGTTCACATCGTAGAATTCACTTGTCTTCCCCGCTTCCTAGTTACCAGCTTTTTTCAGCTTGACCAATTTTACTTGCTATTTGTAATAATGTGTCTGCTGTCTGGTGAAATGATTGTTCTCAGACATTTAAGCTTACCATATACGTCGTTACATTGCACAAGATCTTTTTCTGTTAATTTTCTCTTGTTCAGGCTACGATTTTTTCGTCCTCTCTGCTAATCTCCCATTTAACAGAAAGTGAGATTTTTCATATTGATCTGAGGGATGTGTGTGTATGTGTGTGTGTGTGTGTGTGTGTGTGTGTGTGTGTGTGTGTGTGTGTGTGTGTTGTGTGTGTGTGTGCGTATGCGCGTGTGTGTGTATCTGTGTGTGCGCGCGCGTGCGTGTGCGTGTGTGTGTGTGTGCGTATGTGCATGTGTGAGTCACAGAAATGTGTAATCATATTTTTTTCTGTTTCTGGTTGGATGTCTACCAAATTGTGATCAGAAGTGTTTATCGTTGAGGAATCATACATGATTTTGAAAAGCATCACATAAAGATCAAGATCACAGAGACCAAAAAGAGTGCCTGAAATCAGCGCTTTCGAAGAAAAATGTGTAAACAACAACTTCTGACTATAGAGACATTTGGATTCCATCTCTTCGCGTCACACCATTCACCCCTAAATGTAACACATTCTTTATTTTTTATGAAAGTGTGTGTATAGAAATAGTGATTGCTCAAATGGCTCCACCATCTTGTACTATTTTATATTGGCATGTGATCAGAAATTGATTCTCTGACAATTTCCCTTTTCTATGAAGAGTTCTTGTTATTTTGCTTTTCAGTCTGTAACACATACTGACCACAGCAGTCTCCTCTGTTTGTGATGATGACGCTGTAGACATGGAAGAGCCCCAACAGGTCCACACTCCACCAACGGTTAGGGTTCGGGTCTTTGTTACCAGTGTAAGTATACTGGTCATTTCCGGTTCCTCTGAAACCATCTACTGCTTTGTGTGGATCATAGTGGCGGTAGAAATTGCTCATGGCAGCTGGTTTCTTTAAAGCGACATTGGGCATTTCTGAAAAAAGTTGCAACAGAATCACACGACCGCAATGGGAAAACAAACATCCAAAAAGGATATCACCACCCCACACCATACATGTCAGAAACACCAAAGAGATTTTTTTGACATTTAAAACAAGAAAGATGTTCGTTGCAAAATGTAGGATGGTAGATTACGTACATGATTAATTTGAATCAGAACGTGACTGCAAAAACATTGTGATTTATATAAACGTTCTTTTCCCACAAATGTACATTTTCCGTTTCATTGATTTTTCTTTGGCGTCTAGCTGAGTTTTATTACATATACAACCACAGTGGTGTCTTTTTTTCTTTTTGAATAAAAATTGAATGCAACCACGGCGGTGTCATTTATCTTTCAAAATGAAAGTTGTACTCCCTTTTCTGCTACCCAAAACAGCAAGCCTGATCAGTTGACCATTCATCAAGGAAACAGATACATATTTTGGATCTTGTAATGTTTGCATCCAGAAAATGTTTGCCAGTAACTGAGATAAATGTTATCATCACTCACTGAGAAACAGTTCACAGATGTTTTGCTGATAAGAATAAGATCAAGAACTATAGCATACGCGACGATAAAAAATTTAAAAAAAACAGAGAAAGATACAAAACTGACCAGAGAAACTGAACAATTAGAAGAAACAAAAAATAAGACAGGAAAATAACAGAACCTGTTAAAAGAAAAACATCGAGAATTAGTCCAGTTATGAAAAAAAAACCTAAACAAAGGCAGTCACATTAAGATCAAGGGCATACTAGGTAGGAGATGAGGAAAGGATGCAAAAACTGTTTTCGTAACTTTGAAGGAAGACACTATATAGATAAAAGTATGACCAACCTGGCTGAGCAGAATGGAGCATTAATTGAAGAATCTCAACACAAAACCCTAATAATAATAAAACAGGAAGTAAATACATTTTACAAAGATATGTATACAAAGAAATAGTAGAAGCATGTAAAATGAAAGAGTTAATAAGAACACGAACAAAATTATCAAATGAAGGAGAAACAAATTTGGATGATGATTGACTTCTATTGAAAAAAATGAATAAAATGAAAACGTCCTGGAACAAAAGGCTTTGGTGCAGAATTAAAAAAAAAGTTTTAAAAGAACCCCTTTGTTGTACGAGCTTTAACTGAATCGTTCAGAAATGCAAAACTTTCAGAAACTCAACATGAAACATATATAACCCGTATCATGAAACCTGATAAACCAAAAACAAACAAACAAAATATAAATGGGAGACTAATCACACAGCTTAAAATATCAAAATAAACTAGGATTTGCGTGTATTGCTTATAGAATTAAGACGGTACTTCCGAATTTATCTATGAAGGTCAGACAGACTTCACTGCAAACAGGTATCTTGGAGACAACATGAATCTAATTTATGACTTGCTCAGCTACATGGATATAACAAATTACTCAGACTTTTACTTTGCCTAGACTTGAAGAAAGTT
>JAPXFY010007645.1:5000-10382 GCA_030674185.1 Monoplex corrugatus | reverse complement strand
GTTTGTTTTTTGGGGGGTTTTTTTTTTTTGGGGGAAAAGACACAAGGAAAAAATAGATAACAAAAAACCCGGAAACACACAACAACCACACACACCCCATATATATACACATGCACAAACACAAAATTCCCCCACAAAACCCCACAACACAACACACACCCCAACTTTTACAAAAAACACTTTAAAACACACACACATACACACACACACACCACTACACACACACGCACACACACACACTTTAAACACACCCCACCCTACCCCCTTTCCAGACAGCATAAAAACACTTTCCCCGCTTCTTAAAAAAAAAAGGGCCCAGAGGAAAAGGGGAAGGAGAGAAAAGACGGGCAAAAAGACAGCAGAGACGGGGGAGGATAGGGGGAAAAGGGGAAAAGCAGAGGGGAGAGGGGGAAAAGAGGAGAGAGAGAGAGACGGAAAAGAGAGAGAAGAAGAGACACAGGGGGGACACGGGAGAGCCCGGGACAGACAGAGGGAAGGACAGAAAAGGGAAAGAGAAAAAGAGAGGGAGAAAAAGAAAAGAAAAAAAGGGAGAGAGAAAGCAAAGAGAGAGAGAGAAAAGGGGAGAGAGAGAAAGAAAAGAAAAAAGGGAGGGGGAAAAAGAAAAAAGAGAAGAAAAAAAGGAGAGAAAGATAAGGGGGAAAGAGAGAGAAAGAGAGGGGAGAGAGAAAGAGGGGAAAAGAGGAGAAAGGAAAAGAGGGGAGAGAAAGGGGAAAGAACAGACGGGAAAAAGGGAAAAGAGGGGGGGAAAGGGGAAAAAAAAAGAAAAAAGGGGAGAGAGAAAAACCAAAGAGGGGAGAGACAAAGAAAAAGAGAGAGAGGGGAGAAAAGAGAGAGAGGAGGGGAAAAAGGGGAAAGAAGGAGAGAAAGGGGAGAGGAAAAGGGGAAAAAGAGGAGAGAAAAAGACAAAGGGGGAAGAGAAAAGAAAAGGGGGAAAGGAAAGAAAAAGGGGGAGGGGGGGAAAGAGAGAGAAAACAAAAGAAAAGGGGGAAAAAAAGGGACAAAGGGGAGGAGGGGGGAGAGAGCCCCCAAAAAGGGAGAGAGGGGGAAAGAAAAGGAAAGACAAAGGGGAGAGAAAGAGAGAAAGAAAGGGGAAAGGGGGGGGAGGGGGAAAGAGAAAGAAAAAGGGGGAAAGACAAAGGAGGGGAAGTTACGGAGGGGAGAGAAAAAAAGGGGGGGAAGGAAAAAGAGGGGGAAAAAAAAAGAAAAGGGGGAAAGGGGAAAGAGGAAAGAGAGGAGGGGAGTGAAAAAGCCCCCCAAAACCCACCCCCTTCTGTTTTTTGTGGACGTTTTACGAGTTAAAAAGGGTTTAAAAGGGTCTTTAAATTTTCCCCCAAAACCCCAAGTAACTTTCGGGAATATTTTTTTTTTTTAAAGATCTTGGCCAAAACCCCTTTTTTAAGGGGGGCAGCCCTCCCCGGGAACCCTTCCCCGATGTATCCCTCAGACATAATTTGTTCAAAATTTTCTTTGGGTTTTCCCTTGATATTTGGCACACTTATAGCGGGGGAAAAGGAAAACCTTTATCCGGTAAAAAATTTTTTGCATTTTCTGTTTTGAACAAAAACGTTTTTTTCAAAAGTTGTATTTTTAATTTTTTTTAAAAAAAATTTATTTTTAAAAAATTGGGGTGGGGGTTTTTTTCGAAAAAATTTTTTTGGCCCAAAGGGGTTTTATACATGAACTTTACTTTTTACGTTGTGTTTGCTCCTAAACATAAAACCCTTAACGTGAAAATTTTTTGGTAGTTAAAATTGTCACAGTTTTGTACTTATTTTTTTTCTTTTTCGGGGAAAAATTTTTTTTAAATTTAATTAATGTTTGTCAACTTTTCATAACTCACAGACCCCAACAAAGATATTCAATCCAAAGAATACTGTCTGAGGTATCTTCTTGCCAAATATCATGAGTGATTAGTTAATGAGAACTGAAACATGAAGACACAATCTTGGTACCCAAATTGGGTAGGTCTGGCCCCTTAATCCGTTTGGAACCTGCGCTGAAGGCTTCCTCAGCATTTAATGACCGTTTGACCACAGTTCTGAACGGGTGCTCTTCGTCTTTTAAAACCCCCCCCCCCCTTCCCTACAGAACATGCACACAGACACGAAACCTGCATGAAACAAACATAGGAATGCTTTACACCAGTCTGCGTGTGTAATGGTTAATGTAACGGACTACTGACTGGAAGGTTGTGGGTTCACAATCCAAAAAATCAGTCGAGCGCTCTCATACCCGACTTCTCATGGATGCGTCATTAGGGTGCGTCATTGAGGTCGCTCAAATCTTCTGACCAGAACCGCAGGTGTATGTATCTCTCGGGTCTGGTTGACGCCAGGATACATTTGATAGTAAGCGTAGAGTACAGCCCTGTCACGCAGTCTTAATCGTAGATGGAACTCCATAGCATTGTGATTATCATCCTCATCGACATCATCATCATTGCATTGTAAAAAATTTTCCCCAGCTTTTGTGGCCATTAAAGTGGAGCAGAAAATGGGACGAAAAAAAAACAAAAACAGGTGAGCACAAAGGTAACCTTCCTGTTCGCGATGATCCTTAAAAAAAAGAAAAGAGAGAGAGAGAGAACTGCTTTACCTTCATCTGTTTTGCCACCCGACCAAAAGCAGTCTGGAACTGGCTGAAGGGGTCTTGGGCATCAATGACCTCTTCGACAAACTTTTTCAATAAACCCTGCCCGATGAAGTCGCCAATGCTGCAGGAGCTCCATCCATCTGTTGACAAGATTTCCTGAAACCGCTCCACTCCAAAACCCGACTCCTGTGCGCGCTCACTGCAAACACAACGTTCCACATTATGGCATGAGAACTGCTGTGTGGTTGGTTAACTTGGCACCAAACTATAGCCTATTTGAAATAATAGTAATCATCATCAATCATCATCATCATCATCATCATCATCATCATCATCATCATCATCAAGTGCCCTGCCCCATGGCCCTGGCGATCATGGCCCTCCATATGCATCTATCCCTTGTTGCCGCAAGCAACATCTTCCACCCTCTCTGTCTTCAGCCACCCTGCAAGTCCGTCCAGTAGTTACTCCAGGGGTCTACCTGGTGTTCTCTTTCCCTCCACCCTTCCTGTTGTGACCAGGTGCTCTAATTTCCCTTTCCTCATAAAATGGCCTATAAATGTTGCTTGTCTTTTCCTAATCTTCCTTATCAATGATCTTCTTGTGTCTGCCTCCATCAAGACTGTCTCATTTCTTTTCTTTGCTGTCCATGGAACTCTCAACATCCTTCTTAGAAACCACATCTCGGCTACCTCAATCCTTTCTTGCTTTGCGTGTTGACTGTCCATGCCTCACAAAAATTTTGAAATACTGGTCATTGGCAAAAACTGACCACATACATCGTTCTTCTTGTGTGTCCGGTGAAAGGCAGCACGGGTGACGTTACCCTGTTTAGTTGCATACATCAGTACTGGTTATCTACAATGAATCTTCTTTTCGTAATTTACTAACCTAGCTGGGACCACACAGTCAAATCTCATCCCCTTCACGGATGCGTCATTGCGGGTATTGCTCAAATCTTCTGACCAGCACCGCAGGTGTCTGTATCTCTCGGGCCTGGTCAACGCCAGGATATATTATGATAGTAAGCGTAGAGTACAGCCCTGTCACGCGGTCTAAATCGTAGATGAAACTCCATAGCATCATGACTGGCATCCTCATTACCATCTTCATCATCATCATCGCATTGTAAAACCTGTACCAACTTCTGTGGCCATTGATGTGGCGTAGAAAATGGGACGAAGAAAAGCACGAAAGGTGAGCATTAAGGTAACATCCCTGAATACAATGATCAAAAAAATAAAAGATAATTTAAAAAGAAAAGTTTTACATCAATTGAAGCTGCTTCATGTTAATAGTGCTCTTCACAAGTACAGAATGTTCTAGATGTTCTGTTATACGATTTGACTTAACACGGAGTGTTGTTGGACTGGGGTTATCTTTTTAGTGTGTTATTCTGTTTGAAAATGACTGTTATTACGTAAGCTATCACATCTCGGCGGTTAGATGGCAGTGGGATACAAGCAACACACAGGCAGACAGACTGACAGACAAATAGGCATGCACGCATATACACAAACGCGCAAACACACACATACACACAACAACAACACACACACACACACACATACACAGAAACAGCACACACACATACGGGTTACACATCCACACACATTCAAGCATACACAACACATAAACTCATATATTCACATACACCACACACACACACACAAACACACACACACAGACACGGACACACACACACACACACACACACACACACACACACACACACACACACACACACACACACACACACACACACACACACCATCTAGTTAGAGCAAATGCAGTAGCTAATTATACCGATACGGAACTTAAAATTCGGTCTGACATCCATTTCCCCAAGACAGCACGAACAATAAAGGCTCAAGAAACAAAATCCACTTACACAAATGAGCTATTTGAAATTTCTAGCGTAGTACCTATAAAGGTTGTACACAAACTGACATGTTGTCCTCTACCCCCCTGGGAATTGTCCACTGCTACTTTTAATATCAACTACACTGATAATGACTTGAGGAAAGATATTAATCCACACTTGTTAGCAATTGGCGTTCTGTCACATGTACATAAAAATATTTTCATCACTTGAAAATGTTTACTGATGGCTCTGTTCTAGACGATCGTACAGCCGGCGCTGGTTTGTAATTCCAAAATTAAAAGTAGAAAAATGCTTACTCTTCAGGACAGGGACATTCAATCTTCACTTCTGAATTAGTTGCCACCCTAATGACACTGAAATATAAAGTGAATCTACCTATATCTTTGTTTAGTATCTTATTATGTGTAGATTCGAAATGTGCATTACGGTCCCTTAAAAAGTTGCAAATATAAAGAAAACAGCACGTTAACATTTGAGATTAAATTGTTAATTCATTGTTTAATAACAAACAATACACAAGTTACTTTTTGTTGGATCCCATCCCACTTTTGTATCATATATAATGATTTGGTTGACAGAATAGCTAAATGTGCAGCAATGAATACAGTTGGCAGTACAAAACTTGATTTACAACTCTGACCATGAAATGAATGCTATGTTAGACAAAGTAAAAGCGCAATGTAAGATTCGCGCTTTCATCGTAAGCTACAGGTTTTACAAGACAGGAAATAACTTTAGCTTACAAATTATGTCTCAGCTCACTTCGAACTAAATTCAGTAAAACCATCAAATGTATCCGTAGTGATTTTATAACAGTTAATCATCTTTTGTGTTGTCAGCATATGCTACCTTATCATCCTGCATCAGTTATAAATTTAAAACAG